>CAIGQQ010030653.1:1682113-1704862 GCA_903798035.1 Danio albolineatus
ATATATACAGGGAGTGCAGAATTATTAGGCAAATGAGTATTTTGACCACATCATCCTCTATATGCATGTTGTCTTACTCCAAGCTGTATAGGCTTGAAAGCCTAATACCAATGAAGCATATTAGGTGATGTGCATCTCTGTAATGAGAAGGGGTGTGGTGTAATGACATCAACACCCTATATCAGGTGTGCATAATTATTAGCCAACTTCCTTTCCTTTGACAAAATGGGTCAAAAGAAGGACTTGACAGGCTCCGAAAAGTCAAAAATAGTGAGATATCTTGCAGAGGGATGCAGCACTCTTAAAATTGCCAAGCTTCGGAAGCGTAATGATTGAACAATCAATTGTTTCATTCAAAATAGTCAACAGGGTCACAAGAAGCGTGTGGAAAAACCAAGGCGCAAAATGACTGCCCATGAACTGAGAAAAGTCAAGAGTGCAGCTGCCTAGATGCCACTTGTCACCAGTTTTGCCATATTTCAGAGCTACAACATCACTGGAGTGCCCAAAAGCACAAGGTGTGCAATACTCAGAGACATGGCCAAGGTAAGAAAGGCTGAAAAAGCACCACCACTGAACAAGACACACAAGCTAAAACGTCAAGACTGGGCCAAGAAATATCTCCAAGTACTCCACAGCGTGGCTGGCAAGAAAGGGTCTAAAAGAAGAAAAACTAATGACATGGCCTCCTTGTTCACCTGATCTGAACCCCATAGAGAACCTGTTGTCCATCATCAAATGTGAGATTTACAAGGAGGGAAAACAGTACACATTTCTAAACAGTGTCTGCACGCAATGTTGATGGTGAACAGATCAAAACACTGACCGAATCCATGGATGGCAGGCTTTTGAGTGTCCTTGCAAAGAAAGGTGGCTATATTGGTCACTGATTTGTTTTTGTTTTGTTTTTGAATGTCAGAAATGTATATTTGTGAATGTTGAGATGTTATATTGATTTCACTGGTGAAAATTAATAATTGAAATGGGTATATATTTGTTTTTTGTTAAGTTGCCTAATTATTATGCACAGCAATAGTCACCTGCACACACAGATATCCTCCTAAAATAGCTAAAACTAAAAACTACTTCCAAAAATATTCAGCTTTGATATTAATGAGTTTTTTGGGTTCATTGAGAACATGGTTTTTGTTCAATAATAAAATTACGACTTGCCTAATAATTCTGCACTCCCTATATATATATATATATATATATATATATATGACAATATAAAAAGTGTTTGTTTTTGATCGAGCACCTGCCTTTGAGATTCCTGGATGTGCGCACATTTCTCTTTTTAGGTGTGCCATCATGTGGGCGTACAAAAGCCTCGGTTTTTGGTGCAATGACAATGTTATCTAATGTCTTTGTTTAAAAATTGTGATTCCTTGATTTAAGAAAAATATAAATCATTTTAATATGCAAATTTAAATTAATATGAAAAATCGCCCAACCCTATGTTGATCACAAAGAAAATCAGCTCATGTTTGAGCACACACAGAATAGACAAATAGCAGCTGTCACTAAATTGTTTGCTTGGGTGTTAATCTACATTGTCAACAGTGTTTCTAAGACAATTTGAAATGCATCTTTAAGCAAGCATTTGTTTCTGCTTTAGTTTTCTATTTTTGACGTATTATAAGTATTACAGGTTTGGAAAAATTGTTGTATTTAAAGCTAAAATCTGCAAATGCCTTTAAAATGCTTTTTTTTTTTCTTTTCCCCTTTTTAGTGAGTAATTTGGCTCTTGTAAAGCCAGATAAAGCAAAAGCTGTGGAGAATTACTTGATACAGATGGCTCGGTTTGGACAACTTGGAGGAAAGGTAAGAGTGAAAAACACTTTGTCTTAAAATATTATATAATATGTCTCCCATACTTAGAGTTTTGAACTCTTCATTTCACCCATTCAAGTGTACACACATGGCTGTGAGTCAAGAGCACACCCTAGAGCAGTGGTTCTCAAACTTTTTTCACCAAGTACCACCTCAGAAAAAAATTGTCTCTCCAAGTACCACCATAATGACCAGTATTGAAATACAGTAGCGTAGTAGGCCTAATTAAGCAGCGACAGAACTGCACAGTTAAAAAAAGACAAATCAATTCCTTTTATTAAGAATATGTATTGTCAGCCACTTTACACATTATAAATAGTTTGAACATTAACTGTGCTTGCAGAGTAAAAAAATAACTTTACCATTTAAATTAAAATGTGCTTTTAAAAGTGATTTAAAAATGGCACTGTTCTTAAATAATAAAAAGAAAACTGCTGTACTTGTAAAGTATTAATGTATAGTAGCATATTCATCAAAACCTGCAAATGTTGCTTGGACCTGATGAATATAGGTTATATGTCATATACGTAGCCTATATACATACATTTTTTATACCTTCTGAGATATATTTTCATGTACATATAACATAACTTAGATACCTAAACGTTAACTTGTATTTTGATACGATTCGGAATTACATATTTAAATTAGAAATTAGATCTGCTTACTGCTCGTCATTTACAGTTGGCCTATGTGTGTCAGAAAAGCCAGTGATTAATGCAGAAATTCCATAGTCTGTTGATATTCTTGATTCTGATTGGCTGGAGGGTGTGCAACGCACAGGTAGTTCCAGTCAGTTTTGATCACAGTTCAAAATGAATGCGCTTCTCCCAAATGTTTATAGTTACCATAGCAACTCACATGTGAAACCGATGAGAAATGTTACTGGCGGACGGGCGATCGGCAAAATTAGAAAAATACTCATCTGACTGAGAATGTCTTAAATGTCCACCCATGATCGGACTGGTGAAATCGTATAATAACATAAGCATGTATAAACAGCACTGACATGCTCTCTATCTCTCTGTCTGCCTGCGCGTCGTGCATTAACGCACGGCAAGCTGTTGATTATCCCTTACTTACACATATACAGTGCTTGACCAATTCATACGTGCAGTATTCCCGAGTTAGTAACTGAAATCTCAACACTACAGGACTGGTCTGCTGAAGGGCTTCTCTAGCGCGTGTCTCTCTCCCATACTGTAGGTATCTCCTTCCGCACAACTCTCCGCCAGCGCGCGCGCCTCTTTTTCTTCCTCCGCGCCAAGCAGACTGATTTTTTTAACGTTTGATGACGCGATGCACTAAAGTAAACATTCTAAGCACTCCGGTGTACTCGTACGCTTCAGGGAACAGCCAATGCTGTCTGATCACGGTGTTATCAGACGCGTCAAAGGGTTTAAAAAGTGTGTTCATTTTATTCTTTTATTATTCAGAGATTCTTTCCGCGTACCACTGGAAGAAGTCCCGCGTACCACTAGTGGTACGCGTACCACAGTTTGAGAACCACTGCCCTAGAGCATTGGGCTTTTTTTTTTTTTTTTTTTTTTGCACTTTGTAGCAGTTGGTAGTTCACTCATCACTCCCCCACCTACAGTTTCAGTTGGTCCCTAGACTCCATTCGGCTATTAAACAATCAGGTCACAACTGAAATAAAGTTAAGCATCATGCATCCACAATGGTCCATGTATCATCCGTTCATTTGATTATTCCTTTTATTCTTGAAAAAAAAAAGAAAAACAGTCAATATTTATTTTTTATGTTTATTCTGTAGGCACAAAAAAACGAAAGCTCATCTGTTATTCTGCTTATTAACTTAAAACGGAAAATTAAAACAAACACAAAACAAAAACGAAATAATGAGTCAAGAAATGGTTCGTGAATGGTCCGTGTATCATCTGTTCATTTGATTATTCTTTTTATTCTGTAAAACGAAACATCAGAAAAACAGTCAATATTTCATTTTTCTATTTATTCTGTAGGCACAAAAAAAACAAAAGCTCATCTGTTATTCTGCTTATTAACTTAACACGGAAATTTAAAACAAACACAAAACAAAAATGAAATAATGAGTCAAAAAACTGTCCGTGCACGTTTTGTTCATTTGTTTTCTGGTTGTAAACGGAATAAAGGAAATTAAGAAAACGGCTGTTTTTCCGTTTTTCTTTTGCTGACAAAAAACCCCCGAAAAAACGAGATTTTGGCTGGATTTTCGCTGTTTTAATCTAGGGTTGGAAAACAAATAAACAACTTCAAAATTCATTATAGACAAGTAGACGTGCTGAAATGCCCATTTTCCTGTGATTGGCCAACCAAATCTGAGCTCGTGACGTCACCCTCAAAATAAAAGCCCTGCACGCAGTCTTTTAATTATTATTATTTAATTATATATACAAACTAAGTTTACATATTCTATCATTTGAACCACACACAGTTAGCAGGCTTAATTAATATTATTAGGGGTTCAAGCGCGAATCGCTGAAACCCTATTGTTTTTGTTCAAGGGCCATGAAACACCAAAACACATTTTTTGAGCTGTTGACAGTCATATATGTGTCCCACGCTGCTATAAACACTATTATGACACATATAATTGACTAAAAAGTGAAAATTGGTTGTTTTTGCGTTATTTCGAGCAAATTCGTTCTTCCGGTTTGAAACGAATTTTTGAAGCTGCGTCACGCCGATGAGATTCTTGCGTATATTCCAGCGTGGAGAGTGGACGCCTGTCCCGGCCAGCACGTTCTGACGTCTCTGCGTGTTCGGCATTAATTCATGAGATAGACTTGGTTCAAACCAACCAGAGCGCTCTATTGTGTAAGCAGCGCAGCTTCATTAATATTCATGATCGATTCGAAGACTGTACCTTACAGCAGTTGCGGAAGACGCATGAAGCGCGAGTGATTTACATGCTAAGTCAATGCATAGGCGCGAATAGGCATCCTGCAACGTGATACGCGCGAATGGCGCCGCGCGTTTGACGCGCTTAACGCCGCAATTCGCGCGAATCGCTTCAGTTTGAAAATGAAATGAAAATGAGCTTCAGCGGGACGTTTGCGCCGCATTAACCAATCAGGAGCTTGCTCTTGTGGGGTTGTGATTATGACGTAGCGCCTGTTGTTATTGTCCTGAGGGAAAACTCGGCTCGGCTCAGTCAGAAGCACCGCTGAAAGCTTCCATCATCCAGGTAGAGTTTCTGGAGGAGTTTATGAGCTCACAGAGCTGGTGCACCTCTGAAATAATCTAATGGACTATCAGCCTTCATCAGTAAACTATCAGTGGAATATCAGCCTTTATAAAGCACATAAAACAGTTATTCTCTCTATAAAACACCTGTTAGCCATTTAGCAATAAAGCTACAGTCACCAAGCCATAGACAGAAGCCCCGCCCACCACGCGAATCCGAAAATAAAGAGAAAGTGCCGTTAAAGTCGACAAATTAATAATTTGGCAAATAATTCGATTACTGATGTCCATGTATACACAGTCTGTGTGAAAAGGAGCTCGTGCACAAATGGAAACTCCCATTTTTATGCAAAACCTTCCCTCTTTCCCCTTCCCCGACACTCCTACCTAAACGAGCTGGACATGCCCACTTTACTGAGTTTTTCCAAACTAGAGGTGTGAAAACACCACGCTGAGACTGGGGGGTTTCGTGGCCCTTTAAAGTTTTTATTATTAGGGGGTTCAAGCGCGAAGCGCTGAAACCCTATTGTTTTTGTTAGGATTTTTATTATTATTAGGGGTTCAAGCACGAAGCGCTGAAACCCTATTGTTTTTGTTAGGATTTTTATTATTATTAGGGGTTCAAGCACGAAGCGCTGAAACCCTATTGTTTTTGTTAAGATTTTTATTATTAGGGGTTCAAGCGCGAAGCGCTGAAATCCTATTGTTTTTGTTAAGATTTTTATTATTATTAGGGGTTCAAGCGCGAAGCGCTGAAACCCTATTGTTTTTGTTAAGATTTTTAGGAGTTCAAGCGCGAAGCGCTGAAACCCTATTGTATTTGTTAAGATTTTTATTAGGGGTTCAAGCGCGAAGCGCTGAAACCCTATTGTTTTTGTTAAGATTTTTATTATTATTATTATTATTATTATTATTATTATTATTATTATTATTATTATTATTTTTCTGCCTTAGTTTTTATTGGTCCGACCAAACCGTAAGTCCGAGAGAGCTGAAACTTTGCCAGATGGTAGTACTCCTCACCGCTACTGGCCGGCCAAAGACGAGCCAAATCGGACAATAGGTGGCGCTATGGCGCCAAAAAACTAAATTTTTTGATATTTTGCCCGCCATTCGTACATCATTTGTCGTAGACTCAAAAACTTTACATATTTTGTATCCTTGGGTCTGCCCCACCAAAAGTGTATATGTGAATTTTTTTTCTCTAGGACGCACCGTTTTTCCGCTACGTCGCGATTTGTCTGAAACCTACTTTTGCGAACTAGTCCTAGGTTTTTTGCCCGAGCTGAACCAAACCAGTTCTGAACTGTTCTCTGGACACTGAATATCGATAATTATAAAAAAAAAGTTGACATTTTTATTCTCGCGCGAAACAGTACACCATAATGTTCAATGCTAATTTAAAGCTAAATGCTAATTGTAGCAATAACTTTTGAACGGAATGAGATATCATCACCAAACTTTACACACATAAGCGTAAGGTCAAGTTGAGGTCACAGTGCAAAACCGGCAGACTTTGGCCACACGGTGGCGCTATAAAGCTTAAAAACAAAAATTAATCTAACCTTTCGACCTTTAGTCCGATCTGCCTGAAATTTGGCAATTTGTCCAAGTTGTCATGACATACTACAAGGACATTGGCGTATCTCCAAAAACATGGCCGCCACTAGCCAATTAAGATTAAGCAGCCATTAAACTAGGTTAACGATGAGGGATCGAAACGAAACTCGCTGGCCGTGTTCGACAGGGTCCTACAGGTCTGTAAGAATTTTGAAAGAAATCGTCCACTAGGGGGCATTTTTGTGTTTGAGGTTGTAATTGATTGTTTATTACACACATTTTAGCACAGCCACACAAAATACATATCATACGATAGGCCTGCTCATACCGAACACTTTGACACTAAAACCACTGCTGTCGCTCAAATCGTTCTTTTAAATACAATTAACATGTAAAAAACCTACTTTTGCGAACTAGTCCTAGGTTTTTTGCCCGATCACAACCAAACCAGTTCTGAAATGTTCTCTGGACACTGAATATCAATAATTATCAAAAAAAAGTTGAAATTTTTATTCTCGCGTTAAACAGTACACCATAATGTTCGATGCTAATCGAAGCTAAATGATAATTGTAGCTATAACTTTTGAATGGAATGAGATATCGTTACCAAATTCGATACACGTATGCGTAAGGTCAAGATGAGGCCACAGTGCAAAATGTGCAGACTTTGGCCACGAGGTGGCGCTATAATAGTAGAAAAAGTCTCAAAAATGCAGTGTTTTGATGTCTGTTTATGCTCAATACAGCATTTCCATTACCCTTTTAGCCACTAGATTGACCGACTTGAAGTTTTCATGCAGTGTATTTGCTCCAAGTGGACTGACATACTATAAAAACATGGCCACCATTACTAAATTTAATATAAGCACACATTTAACACAGTTAATGATGGACGATCAGAATGTAACTCGGTGAGCATGTTGGACTCATGGGCCAAGAGGTCTGTACACATTTTGAAAGAAATCATCCACTAGGGGGCGATTTTGATTTATTTTATTTTTTTTTTTTTGAGTGTGTAAATAAACATTTGTAAGCCCAATCTATCAACTCTAATACTCCTGTAAGGCAGGTTCCTGTGGGTACTGTAAGGAAGGTTCCTGTGGGTCTGCCCACTGGTCCAACGTCGGTAGCCAATGGCGCGGCAGAAGGATTCTTACGTGTTGCTGTCTTTCCTTTGCAATAAAGATTACACAATATTAAATGTGTTTATTACATTTTTAACTCATATCTAACTCCATTTTTGCTATAAGGTGTTTTAGAATATTATTATATTTATCCTCGTTTTATCTGACTCCATTTTATAGTTTAATATTACTTTATTAATTTAGTAGTTTTGAGACATTTTGGTATATATTTGAATAATCTTATAACTCTTACCGAAATTTTCCCATGTACAACTTAATTAATTCTCAAACAATAACCAGGGGTTAGACTAAGTAGTCTATAGTTCTGGTTTTCCATGATTGAAATAATCACGTACAACTTAATTAACGCCGAAACATTAACCAGGGGTTAGACCAGTATCTCTATAGCTCCAGTTTTCCATGATTAAAATAATCACGTACAACTTAATTATGATTGAAATATTTAACCAGAGGTAAAAAACAGTACCATCTAAGATTTAATAGTTTGTTAGTACCTTTTAAAGAAAACTTTGTAGTTATCCTTAATGAAATTATTCTAACTCTAATACATTTTATCTTAGTGAAATTACTCTGACTCACCATAGTGATTGGCAACGAATAACATAATTAAAATCAGACGATAAATTGGAATTTCTAGGATCTCCATCTAACATGTGTGTTTAGTCTATCATGGAGTCTAGCACATTCTTAACTTATCTGAGTAAATAATTTCAGAGTAGCAAGAATACGTTCAAATAAAACAATTTATTTTCTACCAGGTTAAGAAACAATCAAATGAAATCCAATCAACAATAATAAATCAATAACCAATCATATATTTACATCAAGAAACATATAAATGAGTTTCAAACATATTTACCTGGAGAAGTGATGCTACACACCGCGATCATGTGGGATATCTGCTTACAGATTCCTTGACTCTTGGTCACTATCCCTTAAGTATGCAGACAATTCTTTGAGTTTACCATATGTTTACCATTTGATTTCGGCAGGGGGTTCGCGCTTCTCTTTCCATGACTGTATGTAAATAGCTTGGTGTCGGCGGAAGGGTTATTTGCATTCAAGAGATATTTGGTGTGAGTGACCAGTTATTGTCTTTACTCAATTCTATAGGAAGGGGTGAGAGACCTTTTCATCAGAGACCCTTTAAATGACACAGAACCCGAACCTTAGCATTTGAATATGCATTGTTTAAAACAGAGACCATTGTAACGTTCAGGAAGGGCAAGGTGTGAGGATTTGTGAGTGAAATTTTGGGCAGTTCAGTTCATTTTAATGTTCATCGTTCTCTTCAGCTGCGCGTGGCGCCTTCCAGTCTAGTGTCTCTTTCTCTCAAATCCAGGCATAATTCCATCAATCTTACACTCCAATCGTTTATTTCATTGTCCAATTAACTACTTACAGGCTTCCTAACTGCTAAATAACCTTATGCTGCTAAACTGCTTGAACCGCGGTAATTGCTGCTTGCAGCTATATTTATTATTATTATTATTATTTATTAATGTAATTAAAACATTTAATACACCTACATGATTACCAAATGAGACAAATATCATCTTAAAAATTGCAATATGTCTCAGCTTTTAGCGATATCTCCACCTATCATGGACACACAATACTATCATCAATAGCCACAACCAGAATGAAGGTAACCCACTTAATTTATGTTCATTTGATGGCTCATATAGCACAAAATTATTTGGTTATTAGGGAAGTGATGCCACATTTTATAATTATGCATCGGACTGGTCGGCAGTTATGAAGCATGAGGAACGGATAGCATATTGTTTAACAGTTTATTTGATTTAAACCTCTGGAATTGCGTCAAATTATGACATGAAACGTACTATAGTGAATTCATTTTGGATGATGAGCAAGGGTCTTGGATGAAGCTGGGGAGGAATTTGATGGAAGATTTGTCTCAACCTTTTGTGTGCGCAAGTTCGTTTTTTCAATAGAGGTGTTCGGCTTGAGCGCGCATATTGGAAGATGCGCGCACAAGCAGTGTGACGTGCTCGCGTATTCCAAATTTCATGTAAACATTTGATCGTTTACAGTTTGTCTCCACAACCAAAGTCATAGTAGGCTATGTGTTTTTCCTAGTATGAATGTCAATTGTTATAGTTATCTATTTTTCTTCTAAATGTTTTCTTTTGTGTTCAAAAGAGCAAAAACAAACAAACAAACAAAAAACAACAGGTTTGGAATAAGTGAAGATTAAGTAAATTGTGAGAGAATTTTCATTCTCTAATTAACATTACCTACGTTTAATAAAAAAAAAACTATTGGAGCTTTCTTGCTAAACTAAACAGTCAAAGAAATTTTCACTCAATATTTATCCATTTACTACTGTAGACCAGATTATCAAGTGGAAATGTTCATGTTTCGACTATTTATTTAATTGATGAAGTCTCCAGTTATGAACACCACTGCAAATACAAAGTGAATATTTTTAAAAAGCACTATAAAAGTCTAAATGATTCAATATTGTGCATGTCCATTATCACTATATACATAATTCTTGTAATTCGGCATGTCTAATTTAATGTAATCTCTTTAGATTACAGAAGCTGGATTAATAGAGATCTTGGAGAAAGTTAGTCAACAAACAGAGAAGAAAACCACGGTAAAGGTGAGTATTTATTATATATATTTTATTAATCTGTTCTTGAGATTTTAATTATAAAATATTCAATTCATCTTTTTTTCATTAGTGCTTTTACAATGTAGATTGTGTCAAAGCAGCTTAACATAGAAGATTATAGTAAATTGAAACTGTGTCAGTCCAGTTTTCAGATTTTAAGTTCAATTTAGTTCAGTTTATTGTGGTTTAATTTTCACTGCTGAAAGTCCAAACATTAAAGACCAAATCCATCGATGCGCAGCTTGATGGATTTGCTCTTCAGTGTTTGGACTTCATAATCAAGAAATGAAATCTGTTTTTGGCTCTGATACATTGAAAGGCATTTACTAAATGCATGAAAGTAAAATTTGAGTAGAAGGTAGCAAGTCAATTTCACAATTTTTTTCCTCTAGTTTAATCGACGTCGTGTAATGGACTCAGATGAAGAGAATGATGATGACTAATATGCAGGTGCAATTGGTCTGCTGGGATTTCTGTACTCAGTATTTCTGGCACTCTGGATTGACTGCTGACTAGGACATGACTACAAATGACCGATCAATTGTTCTGCCCAAAACAATTACAGCCAAAGATCTTTGATCTGTGGTTAAACAGGATGTCTTTGACTAATGTTTCTGTTATGCCTTCTCTTTTCAGTTTAGCATAATTTCATAATTTTTCTTTACCTCAAAACAATATATTGCATAAAATAGGTTACTGTAATTATGGGGATCTGGCCTCACATTTCTGGAGACATGTGCAAACTTTTACATAATAAAAGCCATTAACGAAATTTTCTGAGCTTCTTGTTACATTAGTTGCATTTGCTCATCTCACAACATGTCACAGTTAGATGGGCTAAATTTCTCTTCAGTGTTAAATTGTACATTTGTTTTAACTACATTTTTGTAGATTACCTTGTTTTTATATTTATTTGGAAGCCTGCATGTGTACTGAAAACCTTTGAACCAACATTTATACTGCATATTAAGCATATGAAGAGGCATTGCAGATTTAATGATTGTGGTTGGCAAAAGTTTTGGCACATGAATTTTAAAGGTGCTAGATGTTAGTTTTTGGCTGTTCTAAAGCATAATAATACTATATGTCAGCATATATTTAGGAAAGATGCTAAGTGAACATGCTAAAGTCAGTTATTTTGTTTTGAACGTGTTCTGCCAGTTTATCTAAATATTTTTCAGCACCCTGGGTTGCCTTGGTGGAAAACTCACTGTATTTCATTTGTCACGTAGGCTGTCTCAGTGTATGTAAAATTGTGACCTCCTAAGGACAATAACAGCCTACTAAAATGAGATTTTGAATTTATTAAATTGGAATATTTCCCAGAGATGGGTTGTGGCTGGAAGGGCATCCGCTGCGTAAAACAAAATGCCGGATAAGTTGGCGGTTGATTCCGCTGTGGCGACCCCGGAGTAATAAAGGGACTAAGCCGAAAAGAAAATGAATGAATGAATAAATTGGAATAGCCCATTGAGATGAATTTTTCATTTTTCGAGGATGTCATGAATCACGACTGAACTCAATTGCAAGTGAACAGAGTTTATTAGAGTACACAAGCCTAAAGCAGCACAGGCAGAAAATAGTTTGTGATCCACTGGCTGAAGACAGGAGAAGAAAAGGAGTCCAACGAACTACACACAGCATCGGAGATGAACTTGACCTCAAGGGAGTGATCGGAGCGCAACAGATATCAGCGAGGATCGCCTGACAACAGACGGACACAGACATGAACAACAATGAACTGACAGAAACAGGAGCGCCGGCCTGATAAAGCGAGTTAATGCGCAACAGCTGTAGCGCGTTGAATCAGCTGGCTGGAGCTACGCAACCAGGAATCACTGGTGACAACAATACCACGTGACTTCCCAGCTGTAAAAGGTAAACACAGAACTGTCAGCCGAGCAATGACACACATACACACACACACACACACACACACACACACACAAGGAACACGCATACCCATAAATCGTGACAGAGGAGGTACCTAAAAAGTAAATAAATCAAAACATACAACTAAATTAAACAAGCAGCACATTTTACCTGAACCACCTTCCACAGTCTAAAGCTTAAGCAAAACATATAAACAAAAAGTACAGTCTGAAATACAAATAAGTATTAAACATTTAAATTGGAATCAAAATTAATACCATTAACAAGTTCCAAGTTTCCAAAAATGAAAATAAATTTGTTCTGAGAAGACTAAATGTCTTAATTGATCTAAAAGAAGGGAGATTATTCCAGTGAAAAGGAGCTTTATATGGAAAGGACCACTTTGGTGTAATCTTTGCAACTAAAAGGTCAGTCTGTTGCATACAGTAGGTACTACTTAAATATGGCAAGAATGTGTTTTAAGGTATGACCGCAGTTTGTGACTGTGCAACAAAGGGCAACAAAAAAAAAAAAACACATTTAAAAAGAAACAGACACCAATGATATTGTCTACGAAGTTTATGTTGTAGCAAGTCAAGAGATTCGGAGAGTTCTGTAAGGAGAGTTAAAAACAGTATTTAAAGGTTTTAAACTAATATCAGAAGTATTGTAAATAATAAATAAGCATAATTATAGGGAAAATTAATTGAGAAATCTATTTTTTTCTTACTTGAAATGAAAACAAACTTTTTAATTGTAAAATTGATGAGATTTAAATGCAGCTCTATAAAAATCCAATGTTTTTATTGGCAAGTAATACAAGTATTATAAACGTAAACATTAGCTGAGCAGGTTACATTGTAACACTGACTACGTTTACATGGACTTTAGTAGTCCAATTATTATTTGCCTTAATCTGATTAAGAATAATTTGATTAAGGTTTTTATGAGTTACTTTTTGAATGTTCCTTTCATGATCCCTTTTTACATGTTAAAGCACATACTGTACACTGATTAATGTTGTTGCGTCACCATGCTATCTAGGTTTCCTCTTTAGTTTCATGTAATTTCTTGTGTCTT
The DNA here is from genome assembly GCA_903798035.1 of Danio albolineatus. Taxonomy (NCBI): domain Eukaryota; kingdom Metazoa; phylum Chordata; class Actinopteri; order Cypriniformes; family Danionidae; genus Danio; species Danio albolineatus. The sequence continues at coordinate 1,695,434 of CAIGQQ010030653.1, forward strand.
GTTTTCAAGTTTTCAGCTTAAACTGCAGTTTGTCACTTTCACTTTAATTCAGGAAGATTTCATCCCCCGTGAACTGAGGCATTTAATGCGAGTTCAAATTAAGGACTGGTGAAAGAGTGTACTGGAATTTGATACTGTAGGCAAAAAAAAGAAACATTTAACGCTTTGTCTGTTGTCCATTAATGACATGATAGGTGCAGAGAATAGTGTCAAACAGCCATGTGTGTATGAAATATCCTGTTGTAATACGCCACGAAAAGTCCTAAATGTTGGTAATAGTTTGATTAAGGTGTTTACATGTCTGCTCTTCAATAATGCAACTAAAATCGGCACAGTCCATGTCATAATTTGATTTCTGTTTAGTTCGATTATGACCTTAATAGGATTGAATTGATCAAAATTGCTCTTTACATGGTAGAATCTTAATCAGGGTATTGTCTTAATCATATTAAAATCAGATTATTGGTGTCCATATAAACATACTCACTGTCCTAACAATATGCGACACGACAAGATTCTAGCGACAAGTATGACTGTCCGCACCAGATGCAACATGATAGAAACATTTAAATACCACAGCCATTGAAAGGCCCAAGATGCACTGAACTCGATTAAAATGGTAAGGTTCTAATCTAATTAATACATCATTGATAAATGTCTTAATACATATTAAACCTCTTTATCGTTATTTATAGTACATGCTGAGTGACTGATATTTGTCACAGTTCTAATGTTCAACTTGAAAATAAACCTAGTTGGAAGATAAAATGATCTGTTGCTGCTTTCAGCATGCCAACAAATGTCATCTAAATTTGTATTGGTAGCATTTATCAGAGTAAAGCACAATCAGCATCTGAGATGCTCATATATCTGAGTATCTGAAATGTTTCATTGTTAGGACAAAAACTAACAAAAACTATTGTTACAAACCCCTTGATGTTAGGTCTAGGGGAAAGTGGGGTTTAACATTTATATAATTAAAATGAATTTATATCAACAGTGAATGAAGTGCAAAAGACAAACAAAGTAATACCAAAATTTGTGATTTTATTTACAATACCCAAGTGAACAAAACAACTAATGAATCAAAAATATAGAAAAAGAAGATTAGGCAAAAATATACTATTTACAATATATACAACACAAAAGACAGGAAAAACAAGACAGCTGGCAGAAGGGACGTGGGTGGAGCTAAAGAAATGAAAAGAACAAAACCCAACAATATCTAACTTCCCAGAAGCATCTAACTAACTAAATGTATTAAACAAATTAAACGCGAAGAGTCTTCCGAGTCCTAACTAACTACTCTGTCTATCGAAAAAAGTACAAGGAGTGGCGCTCGCCCCTAACCTAATGTACTATACAAGAGTAAATCTGCGTGTTGCAAAATGTATGTCACGTGACCTTCTTACCTGTCCGCTTTGTCCAAGCCTCGTAAACAGTGAATGAGAGATGGAATGTGAATGACGGACGGATAACGTGCACACAGAAACAGGCAACAACAAAACACACAGTCAGACAGGGTTTTTCATTTGTAATGCAACGCATTCAATACAAACACAACAGAATAAGAAGAGAGAGAAGGGAAGGGCTAGGGTCTGCCGCGTGCTTTTATATCGGGAAGTCTTTGGAATGTTGCCTATTGGACGTGATGTCATAGTGACGTAACCGGGGATGAAATGATTGACGGATGAAGTGACCAATAGCGGGAACCGGAGAATCTGAAAGCAGATACGGGAGAACAGAGCGAGAGAGAGAGAGAGAGAGAGAGAACACAAAGCACAACTAGAACACAAATAACACAAATACGTAACACTACCACCCATAAGAACAAACATATAATATTGTTTGTTAAAAAAAATTGTGAAATAGAAAAAAAACTTGCAAAACAAACCATGTGATTTAATTACGATCAACTACCCACACCTGGAAAGAGCATCAGCGACTATATTGTCGGTGCCTTTCTTGTGACAGATTTCCAGATTGTAATTCTGTACAATCAAAGCCTAGCGCATTAGGTGCTGATTTTGATTGTACATACGGGAGAGGAAAACTAACGGATTGTGATCGGTGTAAACAATGATTGGAGAAGAACTGGAACCAAGGTAAACTTAAAAGTATTTTACTGCCAATAGTAATGCAAGTGCTTCTTTTTCAATGGTGGAGTGATTAATTTGGTGTTTGTTGAATTTTCTGGAAAAATAACAGACTGGGTGCTCAATGCCATCACGGTCCTCTTGGATGAGTACCGCGCCAGCACCTAAAGCACTCGCGTCTACTTCCAGTTTGAGAGGAGTTGTGAAATCTGGGGCCGCGAGGACAGGAGCACAGCAGAGCAAAGCTTTGATGCTCTCAAAAGCATGCTGACACTCAGCTGACCAAATAAACTGCTGCGAGGGACTAAGTAAATTTGTTAGGGGTGAAACCACACTAGAAAAATTTCGGCAGAAACTACGATAGTACCCTGACATGCCTAAAAATCGGTGCAACTCCCGCCTGGTTTTAGGTACAAGAAATTCGGCTATAGCGGAGACTTTCGCAGCTACTGGCCGAACTTGACCTTGACCCACTTCCTTACCAAGGTATGTGACTGTCGCCCTAGCAAATTCACATTTTGCCAGATTTAATGTTAATGTAGCATTGGACAGTTTTTCAAAAACAGTGTGTAGCAAAGAAATGTGTTGTGACCAGTCAGATGAGTAAACCACTAAATCATCCAGATATGCATTGCAATTTGGAACGCCGAATAACACGGTATTAACGAGTCTTTGAAATGTGGCAAGAGCGTTTGTGAACCAGATAAATATGCAAGATGTGAATTCAGATTTTTCAGTATTTCTGAGTTAGCTAAACGAGCACACTGCTGAGGAGCATTGCGTAACACCAGGCCATCACCATCAGCTTCAGAATGCGTAACGTCGCTCACGATTTCCACAGCAGGAAGAACAGGGGTGGTGATCTGAGTTTTCTCTTTAACATGGTACGTTTTTATCATGTTAATGTGACATACACGCGACTTGCATTTTCTATCAGGTGTATCAATTACGTAATCTGTCTCGATTAACTTTTTCTGCACCACATAGGGTCCAGAAAAGCAGGCATGGAGAGCAGAACCAGGCATTGGCAACAGTACAAGCACCTGATCGCCGAGCTGAAAGGACCGCGCAACGGCTCGGGTGTCATACTGTTGCTTCATGACATTTTGCGCAGCTTTAAGTGATTCCTTTGCCAATTTACACGCATCATGTAAACGTTCTCTGAAACGGCTGACATAATTAAGAACGTTCATTTTTGGGCTTTCTTCAATTTCCAAAATGTTCTCTTTTAGAAGTTTAAGAGGAGTTCGTAAATCGTGGCCAAACACTAGCTGAGCGGGGCTAAAACCAACGGCACGCCCTCATCCCAGTCCCTACAGGTATCCACACAGTATTTCTTTAACATAGACTTGAGCGTCTGGTGAAATCGCTCGAGAGCACCTTGACTTTGTGGGTGATAAGCACTTGAAATCGGTGGGCAATGGACAATGATTTTAAAACTTGAGAAAAGATTTTAGAAATTTGATCCCTGGTCAGTTTGTATGATTTTTGGTAAGCCGAATGTGGAGAAAAATTTGATCAATGATTTGATTATAAGAGGAGTTGTAATTCTACGGAGTGGTATTGCCTCAGGAAATCGAGTAGCTGTACACATTATTGTTAGTAGAAATTGATTACCTGTTTTGGTTTTAGGTAATGGACCCACGCAATCGATGATTACGTTTTCAAAGGGTTCTCCTATGACTGGGATGGGAAAAAGACGAGCAGGTGGAATTACTTGATTTGGCTTTCCCATGCATTGGCACGTATGGCAGGTGCGACAAAACTGTACGACGTCCTTCTTTAAACAAGGCCAAAAGAAATGTTTAAGTATCCGATTGTATGTTTTCGTGATACCTAAATGGCCTGACATCACATGATCGTGCGCTAAACATAATACATGCATGCAGACTGGTCCGGACTGAGTAACGGCGGGATGACTGAGTAACGCGAGACCCACGAGACCTGGTGCGAGATTCAAAATGGCGGCGCCCGTCTGCTAGACAACAACACACGTCACACTGTTTTCCTCGTTTTTTCCCCCTTGTTTTTCCGTTTTTCTTTTTTCTTTTTCTTCTATCTTTGCGTACTTCCACCCGGCTACAATCGGACTATACCAATACAACTGGATTAATTTTTTTCTTCCCCGCCGATCACCCTGGATCAACTCGAAGAATATATCGACACACACTACAACTCACTCTGCTACAACATGAACACGCCAGATCACAAAGGTAAAGGAAATCCTTCTCAAAACTCCAAGAGACCTCGTCCCGATTCACCAGGTTTAAATCCATCTCCACCCTCCCCATCCTGTTGCACCGAGGTAAGTGAGATATTACGCTCAATTGAAAATAAACTTACCGGACTCGACACAAGAATAGCACTCATAGAAGTCATCCACAAGGAATTTCAAGAACTCCGTCACAGTTTAGAATTCAGCCAAGAACAGATTGACACTCTCACTAAAGAAAACAACTTCTTAAAGGACTCAGTTCACGAACTTTCCACTCAGCTCGCTTCCGTCGTCACAGAAAACAAATCAATGAAAGAAAACATTTTGGACCTACAAGCACGCAGCATGAGAGACAATCTAGTTTTCACAGGCATCCCGGATCAAACTCCAGACGACCCCGAAAAATCAATCAAGGACTTTATGACTAAACAACTCAAACTGCCAGCTGAAACCGTACAAAGCATCACTTTTCATCGTGTACACCGCATCCGCTCTCAACAAAACAACAACCGTCCGCGTCCTATCATTGCAAAATTCGAACACTACAAACACAAAGAACTGGTACAAAAACAAGGCAGACAACTTAAAGGTACAGTTTACGGTCTCAATGAACAATTTCCAAAGGTTATTCTCGAGCGTCGAAAACAACTCTTCCCAATCCGAAAGCAAAAAATGAACGAAGGAAAACGGGCAATCATAACAGTGGACAAATTATACATAGATGGACAATTATATCGTGATAAGGACATTACCCCTTGGCTTTTCTGAACACACCCTGTAATAATTTATCTACCGATCCTCCTCATATAACTGAGTTATGTTTTTGTACGTTGCACTTAGGTCTCATCTTCCCCCCCACTTCAAACGTTATGTTGGTTGTTCAAGTTTTTTTTGTCTGGTCATTGCTCTATTGTGTACGTTATGTTAAGTCCATGTCTAAATTGTATGTCTATCAGTACATCAGTAATATTGTATTGTCATGCACACACACACAGGTACAATACCACACCTTGTCAAATGCATATACTCGCATCTATACATATGCAGTACTAACAAGCCCACATATTAATATACATCGCTATCATGTACGTCGTTATTTACTATATTTCTGAGAAATGTCACAAATCACTTTTTTATCCTGGAACGTCCGTGGACTAGGCTCACAGGCAAAGAGGATCAAAGTTTTTAACCATTTAAGTAAATTACAAGCCGATATATGCCTTCTACAAGAAACTCATCTATCAGAATCCGATCAAAACAAAATTAAATCATCACAGTACAATCATTTATACTCTGCCCACTACAACTCAAAACAGAGAGGAGTGTGTATCCTAATAAATAAAAAAATCTCATTTGCTCATAACACTACTATTACAGACCCAGAGGGACGTTTCATTATAATCAACATCTCAATTAATAATAGCCCACTCACAATAGGCAACTTGTATGGCCCAAACACAGACGACCCATCCTTTTTCCAGAATTTTTTTTCCTCCATTTCCAATCTTTCTAATTGCCCCGTCATAATAGCAGGTGATTTCAACACAGTTTTAGACCCAACTACAGACAGATCCAACAACATCAGCAATAAACGCATCTGGAAATCTGCAGATACTATAAAACAGTTCATGAGTGATCTTGGACTTGGCGATAGTTGGCGCCTCCAGCATCCGGACATTAAAGCATTTTCATTTTTTTCATCAGTTCATCATTCATACTCCCGCATTGACTTCTTTCTCACCAGTAATTCTATTATGTGCAATATTTCTGAATCAAAGATCCACCCAATAATCATAAGTGATCCCGCTCCTGTAACATTAAAACTGAATATATCCACTGCGCATAAAACCAGTTCTAGATGGCGATTTAATACTTCTCTTCTTCAAGACCATGATTTCGACAGTTATTTTAAAAGAGAGTGGGCTTGCTTTCTAGAGATAAATGACTCCCCTGAAATATCTCCATCTCTTCTGTGGGAAACAGGAAAGGCAGTATTAAGAGGTAAAATTATTTCATACTCCGTTTACAAAAAAAAGAAAGAGAAAGAACATCAAGTTGAACTGGAACAGAAAATTAAAGATCTAGAAGACATTAACATAAATAATCCAACAGAAGAAACACAAGATATGCTAAGAAAATATAAATCAGAATTAAATAAACGAATTAATGCACACACTCAATTTCTTATTCACAGACTACGACAGGAACACTTCCATCACAGTAATAAATCTGGCAAATATCTGGCTAATCAAATCAAACACAATAAAGAAAAAACTACAATATCAGTCATTAAAGACTCAGCTGGGAAACCCACCAATTCACCAGAAGAAATAAATCAGATCTTTCAAAAATTTTACAGTAAATTATATTCCTCTGAAAAAAATCCATCTCAGGATAACATAAATTCATTTCTCAACAATATCAACTTACCCCAACTAAACGAACAGCAAATAAATACTCTTGAATCTCCTTTGTCAGAACAAGAAATTTCTAATGCACTTAAACTCATGCCCAATAATAAATCTCCAGGTCCTGATGGTTTCCCTGCTAAGTTCTACAAACACTTTTGGTCTATTTTATCACCACTTTTCATCCGTTTATTAAACGAATCAAAACAAAAATCCAAACTTCCAGACACCATGAACACAGCCACAATTGCTCTTCTCCTCAAACCTAATAAAGACCCAACACTACCATCAAGCTATCGTCCAATCTCACTAATCAATGTAGACACTAAAATAATTGCTAAAACACTTTCCCACAGAATAGAAAAAATCATGCCATCTATAATCCATTCAGACCAAACCGGCTTTATTAAAGGTAGACAATCATCCAACAACACACGCAGACTCATCAACCTAATACACCATTCATCAATAAACAAAAATAAATCTATCATAGTCACCCTTGATGCAGAAAAAGCCTTTGACAGAGTAAACTGGAAATTCCTGTTTTCCACATTAGAAAGATTTGGTTTCAGGGAGTCATTTATTAATTGGATTAAAATTCTTTACACATCACCATCAGCTACTGTCATTACTAACGGACTAACATCACGCAGCTTCACTCTGCACCGGGGAACTAGACAAGGATGCCCACTCTCTCCCTCTCTATTTACCATATTCATTGAACCACTTGCAGCAGCTATCCGTCAAAACACCTACATCAAAGGAATTCAAACATTAAACACACATCATAAAATAAGTCTTTACGCTGATGATATTTTATTATATTTACAAAATCCCCAAACATCATTACAAGAGACAATAAAACTTATCGACACTTTCTCAAATATTTCTGAATACTCAATCAACTGGAATAAATCTGCTATACTACCATTAAATCACACCAGTGTGGATGTGACATCCCAATCATCACAAATTCCTCTGTGCACTAACTACATCACATATTTGGGTATCAAGGTTTCCCCCAGGCTGTCAGAGTTGTTTGCCCTCAACTATACTCCACTACTTACAAAAATAGATGACGACCTTCAACGCTGGATGAACCTACCATTATCCATCATGGGCAGAATATCAGTAATTAAAATGACCATACTCCCAAAAATAAACTATTTTTTTTCAATGATCCCAACACAACCCACTCATACCTGGTTCAAATCTCTAGATTCATTTATCACAAAATTCTACTGGAAAAACAAGACCCCAAGAATTAAATTGACAACCCTACAGAAACCAAAATCACAAGGAGGACTAGAAGCACCACATTTTTATAACTATTTTCTCTCAAATCAGCTCCAAAATATACACAAATGGATTAAACCTAACTTATCAGAATACACATGGCAAGCTATTGAACAATCAATCTGCAAAGACATTAACATTTCAGAATTACCTTTTCACAGTCAAACAATTAAAAAACATCACTGCTTTAAAGTACCAACAATAGAAGCAACTCTGACAGCCTGGTGGAAATTCCATCAGATCACAAAGTCCCCACTCACACCATCTAAATACACCCCAATTTGGAACAACCCTGATTTTTTAGCTAACAAGAAGCCACTCAACTTTCGCACATGGGCAGTTAAGGGAATCACACAACTTCAGCATATCTTTAATAATAATAACTTGGCACCATTTTCCCATATAGTCCAGACATACAGCATTGGGAGTAATTGTTTCTTGGAATATTTACAAATCAAATCATCAATAAATTCAAAATTACTAAACCAATCAATCAGTCTAGACCTTTCTCCTCAAATCTCAGAGTTTATTAATAAATCTTCCTCCAAAAAATTACTCTCCCAGATATACAAAATGATTTCAAAATCAGACAACGTATTAGTTATACCAACCGCTAAATGGGAATCAGACTTATCTATAACTCCCAATGCTGCATTCTGGACTCAAATTTGCAAAAACACATACTTCATGACTAAAAATGCTAACCTACAACTGATACAGTATAAAGTACTTCACAGATCTCATCTAACTGGGCAGAAATTATTTAAAATGGGTTTCACGTCAGAGATATGTTCACATTGCACACAAAATACCCCAGACACTTATCTTCACGCCCTATGGCATTGCACTTCTATTAAAACATTTTGGGAAGAGGTTACTGATTCACTCTCCAACTTGATGGGATGTCACATCCCACTTTCTCCCTCCCTCTGCATATTAGGTGACATATCCACAATAGATATAAATAATTCCAGTCGTCAGTTACTGCTGGTGGCTCTAACTATCGCCAAGAAAACTATCCTCATGAACTGGAAATCAAGAAATACCATTCACATCTCTATTTGGAAAAACTTATTAACAGAATATATCTCCATTGAAGATCCTCTTTGCCTGAAGCCATTTGCCAATAACACCTTCATCAGTACACAAACAAGAGGGGAGGGGGGAGAGGGGGTCAGGTAGAGGTAGAAACGGTTCCTAATATCAAATATAATATACAATATAATATTATAAATATATTTTATAAATATTATAAATATAATATTAATTACATTAAAAAAAAAATTAGTAGTATCTTCCAACAATATAATTTGGTCTTTACGTACTTCATTTTCCCCTCTTGTTCTATTCATTTTTTTTCTTCTCTCTCTCTCTCTCTCTCTCTCTCTCTCTCTCTCTCTCTCTCTCTCTCTCT
>CAIGQQ010030653.1:1786957-1804008 GCA_903798035.1 Danio albolineatus
TTTTTTTTTTCAGCTAAGTCCCTTTCACCACAGCGGAATGAACCGCCAACTTATCCAGCATATGTTTTACACAGCAGATGCCCTTCCAGTTGAATCCCAGGCCAGTACTGGGAAACATCCATACATACTCATTCACACACATACACTATGGCCAATTTAGTTTATTTAATTCACCTACCGCATGTCTTTCGGACTGAGGGGAAAACCAGAGCACCCGAAGGAAACCCACACACGTGGAGTACACGCAAACTCCACACAGAAATGCTAGCTGACCGTGCTGGGACTCGAATCAGTGACCTTCTTGCTGTGAGGCGACAGTGCTAACCACTGAGCCTACGTGTCACCCTAGACCTTGTTTATTGTTTGGAAATTGTTTTAACTAATATTATCAAATCACGCAGTCACACTTTATAATAACTACACATTATGAATCATTTATTGTGCATCGACAGTTAATTTGTTATTTGTTAAGCATTAACTCTATATCAATTCATTTCAATTTATCTTTATTTCTATAGCACTTTTGCTATGTAGATTGTGTCAAAGCAGCTTAATATAGAAGTTCTAGTAGATTGCAATAATTGAAACTGTGTCAGTCCAGTTTTCAGAGTTAAAGGTCAATTTAGTTTAGTTCAGGGTGATTTAATTTTCACTGCTGAAAGTCCAAACACTGAAAAGCAAAGCCATTAATGAGCAGCTCCACAAGTCCCAAACCAAGCAATCTAGTGGCGACAGTGGCAAGGAACTAAACTTCACCATCTGATGAAAGTGAAGGAAAATAAACTTTGAAAGAAATCAGTCACGACCATTTCCCCTCTGGCCAAAATTCCTGTGCAGACCTGTAGCCTAGCCGATGGAGGCTGGAGAACGCTGGATGTTCATCGTGGAGAAACTGCATGTGTGTGTGAGTAGGTCACCACTGGCCAATTTATTAATAGATGTTAGTAATCTGTTTATAAATACATCTACAAATGCTATATGCTTGACTTATAAACATATGTATAATGTGCAGTGTTGGGAGTAACACGTTACAAAAGTAATGTATTACAGTAATGTATTACATTTTCCTGTAACACAGTAGTGTAAGGCATTACTAATGCATTTTCAGTAATATTTCACTCGGTACATGTTCAGTAACGCTTGCATTACAACATACTTTTCGACCGCAAGACATTAACAAATAAAAATAGCGCAGTTCTATTTCCTTTTCGTGGCTTGTGAATATACGCGCGGCTTGTGTTGTCATTCATCTCCCTCTGGCTATTGGGACTTTTTACTTTGAACGCGGCATGATTTCAGACTCTGAGCACGAGGTCCGAGGATATTGGCTCAGCCCGATGCGCAGTAATGTTAAGCCCTAACGCACAGCGGAAAAGCAGCAAATTGATGAAAATGGCAGAAGACAGTACATTCGCGAGATGGACGTAAGTGCATATCGTTTTATTTTTACTGACAAATGTATTCAAGGAATACGAGCGAGTGAACGCGCCGGTTTACTCTGTTCGTGAACAAAACTCCTCACGTCAGATGATGCAGACTCACAAGTTGTGCCTTGTGTTTCCTCCTCTGTTTGTGCTTTTGCTCTCCAGAGATTATATTATCTTATACTGTATATCCAGAGATATTTCTACACTATTTACCTACAGGTTAAGGTAAATGCTAAAATAAATGTTTTTGAGTGTTAGGTATACTGCCTGTTTTAGGCTAGTATAATTTTCAACTTGTTAATGAATGCTCCAGCATACTGTAGTATTAGGAATAGTGAACTGATAAAATGAAATACAAAGTGTAGTTTTACTACAGTAAAGTGTGGTGAATTGTAGAATGATATACACTATATTGTAAAAAAAAAAAAAAACTACAGCACTGGGTAATTTGTTTATATTTCACTTGTTGTGTTACCATAGCAACTATAGATTACCACAACAGATTCATTGAAGTACTTTACTATAGTATTGTTCAAAACACTGTACATGCCAATAGACATGTTCAGGAGCCCTGTGGAACAACTTTTCCTCAAAATGAAGAAGATGACAGGGAAAATGTTCTCCAACATCTCATCAACAATGTGGAAGACCACATTTTATTTATTTGAAGAGTAAATAGTACAGTAGGCTATAATACTTTATCAAGTTTTTCCCTATATTCTATTAGTAACATTTCTGCTTGCGTTAGTTATATTTTTGTTCAATTTTTTTTATTTGATTAGTATGGTGCACCTTTTGGATGTTTAATAAATGTTTTTAAAATAAAATGTATTCTTTACACTCAACGTCTATTCTCTGTCTTTAATTGTTGGAAACTGGAAATATCTCATCATATAACACATAGCCAAAAATGTTTTGTTTTATTAGATAAAAAATGTATATGTAAGTCTATTTTAGTTTTGGTTATTGTTAATAAATAGTGGACCAATATAAATCATATTAAAAAGCACGAAAGGAAGAAGGAACACAAGACACACATTGTGAGTCTGCATATAATCTCACTGAGCGAGCAGTGTACTGAGAGCACGCAAGAACATGTGTGCGTGAGCAGTGCATATGAGAGAGCGTGAGGAAATTTGCACGTGAGCAGTGTATATTTGAGAGCTCGCAAGCAGTTTTGTCTACAAACAAAGGAAATCGGTGCTCAGGCATTATATTGAGAAAGCTATGTTCATCACGCTCACTTTGTGCATGACAGTTTTGTGTTGTGAGCCACTTAATTTTAAAGTGAATAAAATAATGGCAACAATAAGAAAAAAAATCTGCATCTTGTCATGGCATTGGAGTTTACATATAGGCCTGTAGTGTCTAATGAATATAGTCAAGCTATTCAGAGATATTGCCAGATAATCACTTTACCTCTACCATACTTTTAACAGACTAACAGATCATTTGATTCTGGCTGTCATCCTTTCTTGCATTGTCTTGAGCCTTCACGTTGCCAATTATATACTATATTGTTAGTAGCCTGGATAGGTCACAGTCATTCTGCATCATATCGCTTTCTACTGGATGTAAAATGCTCTGCAGTACATTAAGTCATTTTAGAATGTTAAGTTCTAATTCTGTAGTTATTTTGGTGAAAGTTATGTAACATATGTAACATATTACAATTTTGAGGCAGTAATATTGTAAGGTAAGGGATTACATTTAAATAACTGTAAAAAGTAATCTGTAATGTATTACAGCTTTGAAGTAACTTGTGAAGTATGAACTTGGTGTTCATACTTTAATGATTAATTTTTCATTACTAAGTATTGCCTTACTTACCGGTTATTTAAGAGTAGATGTTAGCTGCGTCCCAAATGACACACTATACACTATGCACTTATGCGCTATGTACTTATGCACTTACACACTCAACAGCATAGTATATGTATGTAGTGTTGTCACAAATGGAACACTAATGATTTTTTTACTAAGTGGAAGTTCAAACCTTTCCCTGATGACATTTGACGGTTGCCAAATTAGTGAAATGAATGACCAAAATACCAAATAATACCAGCATGAGGATAACCGCATTCACCATCGGGAGGCGCTATAATCACTCTTGTAGGTGAATTTAAATAAATAAAGTTATCCAACATGTGCGCCCGATAGCTCCGCCCCTTCCATTACGTGCGCAAAGCTGCGGTCGCTGAGTGCGCGAAGCGTCCATCATTACACACTTCATTTTACCGATGGAATGAGTGCATCATCCGGGTAATTAAAGTGCACTTGTTATTTGTAGAGTTTTCAGTGTGAACGCACTACTTGCACTATCTATACTGCAAAATGGCGTAGAATAGTGTACATGTATGCGATTTGGGACGCAGCTGATGTTTTTAAGATCATTCAAAAAGCACAAGTAAACGATTAATAAACTATTTAAATTAACATTTATCTTATTATTCAGGCATATAATAATAATTACTTTGTATTTTAATAAATGATTTACTAATTGAACTTTATCTAATTTTGTGATCTAAATTGAGTACTTTTTATGCTTTGTAAATCCCTTAAAAATGACAATAAACTTTTAGAGAAAACTTTTTATGTTTTTAATCAAGATCAGATTTCTATCGAGCACTGTCTCATGTGACGTCGCTGTTTCCCACCAGAGCTGTTACTGGACTGTGATTATGATACCTGACGGTACCATTACAATACACTTTGCTATTCGCCAGAGTGTTCTTGTATGTAAAACAATATAGTATCACACTAAAAAGTAAGCAATCATTTTATTATGAGCTATTCAAAACAATGCATATGTCCACATGCAGGACTTTAGATTATTTGTGAAGCAAACATGGTTCCCCTTCGGGAGGGGAACTTCAATGCTATGTGGAAAAATTCCACTATGGGGATTTCGTTCAGAAAGCCAATCATCTGAAAGAGTATGTAAACGGGCCAATGAAATGCCAATGAGTTGGCAGCTTCAGCTTGCGCAGCTGATGCTCGTTGCAATCAATTTGGCAATAAAAGCACAGCGATAGCAGAGCTGAGCATCCATTTTCGCTTCAGAGTCTTTCACGAAGCTTCTGAGAGAGTCATGAGGGTTCCTCCAGCTGTATTACACAGAGAGAGGGAACGAGAGCGGTCTCCCGGTCCAGAGTGTGTGACACGCAGCGGCAGACGGTCGAGCTGGGTCCTCCCTTGCCTGGCGTTCTTTGGGTCCGGTCCTCCAGAGCGGTTTGTATTGTTGCGATCCTAAAAGAGCAACACGGTCGTGCAGCACGTCTTTTTCAAGACGGCGCTCCGACTGTGCGTTTCTGGATGCGGTGGTTTCCTGTCCCCGGATGATGGGCACGAGCACTGCGTTTCATGTCTGGGGGTCCAGCATGCTAATGCGGTGCTCGCGGACAGTGCATGCCATCACTGCGGTGGCGTGTCTGTTGCGCAGTTAAGATCGCGGCTCGCTCTTGCAAAAGGGCCAACCACCCCAGTTGTCCCCCGCTCCGCGGTGGGCACTCGGGCAGATCTGAGGGTTACAGTGGGAGTAAATCCGCCGCCCTCGGGCCTGTGGACCTCTCGCTCCTCCACGCGCTCCATCCAAGCTTTGAGTGAGAGAAGCGCTCCATCCTCGGATGGCCGCCCTCTCACTTGATGACACCGAGGCTCAGACGTCCACCGCTGCATCGGAGGATGGGTTATCCTTGTCTGATGAAGGATGCGAACCCGCTCCCTCCCTCCGGGGTGGCGAGCGCGGCGTCGGATCTAGAAACAGACATGATAATCGCGCTTTCCTGGGCTGTTTCGGCCGTGGGCCTGGAGATGGTTTATCCCCCAGCCCCGCGGTCGGACCGACTAGATGGGTGTATGTGGAGGATTAAGGCCTCCCATCCCTTTCTTCCCGGACGTGCGCAGTAGGCTCACGCAGTTTTAGAGGGCATCTTTCTCTGCCCGATCTGCGTGCGCCTCCGCCCTCACCACCCCTTATGGTGGAGCAGCCAGGGAGTACGAGTTGATTTCCCAGATTGAGAGTGCCATGGCGGGCCCGCGTGGTGCCTCTTTCTGCTGAAGTCTGCCTTGTCTCTCATCCAAGGCGTGTCGGTTTTTCTGCCTCCACGGAGCCAGAGCCCTCACAGCCGCGGGCCAGGTTGCCTCCACCCTGCACGCTTGGGTATGTGCGCACGCGCTGACCCAGCTGCATGAGGGTGGTTCCGACCCAGGCTGGTTACCAGCCCCGCACCGCACCCGACTGAGCTCCACGGACCTCAAGTCTGCTGCGTGTGCCCTGGGAAGGACGATGGCCACATTAGTGGTCCAGGAGCGCCACCTTGGGCTAAACCTGGCAAAAGATATGCGCGGAGTCGACAAAGTTTGCTTTCTTGTCTCCCCCGTATCCCAGGCTGGCCTGTTCGGCGACACTGTCTGTGAATTCACCCAGGAATTCGAGGCGGTGAGAGAGCAGTCAGATGAGGTCTCCTATCGGCGGGTATGTATGACCGCTCGGCCCACCGAGCTTTCCACATCTATGGCTCCTCGCCGAGGGCACCTGTCTGCGAGTGCTGCCCCGCCCTGTCTGCGCCTCCGGCGAAGCAGCAGCGTTGAGCACCTCGTAAGTGGGCCGCCCGCCCCGTCCAGGGCGCCGTTAAGTCCGGTAAACGGATCACGAAGCGTCCCTGAGACGGGTCATCTGGAGAAGAGGGAAGTTGCTCTTTCCCCGGTGGAGGGCCGGGCTCAGTGAAAGAGCACTTTTTCCACTTCCTCGGATGTGACAGCTCGAACTCTGCCAGTCCGGGACGCTATGCCTTCTGGCTCGCAGAGTCGGTGCATCTCGCCAGCGGCTCACGAGCGGTGGGAGGACGGTCTCCTTTCTCCCACTCCTCCAGCCCCCCTCCCGGAGAATGGGAGCGAGCTGAGAGTGAATCTCTCGCCTCCAGCTCTTCCGCGGGACCCCAGCGCTTCCCGGATCAGCACTCCCACTCCGCGCTGCCCCACTGCAGGTACGTCATTGATTGTTGCGATGGGACCATTAGCGAGGGCGTTGCCTGCCTGGTTAGCGCGGGCCAGCCCTTCGCGGTGGCTCATACGCACAATCAGACTCGGCTATGCGATTCAGTTCGCGAAACGGCCTCCCAAGTTCACGGGTGTGTATTTTACCAGGGTCAGCCCCCTGTCCGCCCCTGTCTTGCGAGAGGAGATTGCTGTCCTCCTGGCGAAGGATGCAATAGAGCCGGCCCCTCCAGCCGAGATGGAGAGCGGGTTTTACAGCCCGTACTTCATCGTGCCTAAAAAGAGCGGTGGGTCACGGCCAATCCTAGATCTGCGCGTTTTGAACCGCTGTCTTCAGAGACTCCCGTTCAAGATGCTCACGCAGAGGCGCATCCTCCGGTGCGTTCGTCCTCAGGATTGGTTTGCAGCAATAGACCTGAAGGACGCGTACTTTCATGTCTCCATTCTTCCACGTCACCGTCAGTTTCTGCGGTTTGCGTTCGAGGATCGAGCTTGGCAGTACAAGGTCCTCCCCTTCGGGCTCTCCTTGTCTCCGCGGGTCTTCACCAAGCTCGCGGAGGGTGCCCTAGCGCCCCTGCGGCTTGCGGGCATCCGCATACTCAACTATCTTGACGACTGGCTGATTTTAGCTCACTCGGGGGAGCAGTTGATTATGCACAGGGACAAGGTGCTCCGGCACCTCGACCTATTGGGGTTTCAGGTCAACCGAGAAAAGAGCAAACTCACCCCCATGCAGAGGATCTCTTTTCTCGGGTTGGAGCTGGACTCGGTCACCATGACAGCGCGCCTCTCCGGGGAGCGCGCTCGGCTAATGCTGAACTGTCTGAGAGAGTTTGACAGCAAAATAGTGGTCCTCCTGAAATCTTTTCAGAGGCTCCTGGGGCATATGGCATCCGCAGCCGCCGTCACGCCGCTCGGATTACTCTATATGAGACCACTTCAGCACTGGCTTCACGATCGAGTCCCCAGACACGCATGGCACGCGGGCACACACCGGGTGACTGTCACTGCGCTGTGTCGCCGCGCCCTCAGCCCTTGGAACGACCCCTCGTTTCTACAGGCCGATGTGCCTCTGGGACAGGCGTCCAGGCATGTTGTTGTCTCAACAGATGCCTCCAGCACGGGCTGGGGGGCCGTGTGTTGCGGGCATGCAGCAGATGGCCTGTGGGTAGGTATCCAGCTGCATTGGCACATCAATCGCCTAGAGCTGCTGGCAGTGTTTTTCGCTCTCCGCCGTTTTTCTCCGGTGCTGGAGCGCCAACACGTGCTGGTCAGGACGGACAGCACGGCGGCGGTAGCGTATATCAACCGTATGGGGGGTATCCGCTCTCGCCGCATGTCTCAGCTCGCCCGCCGTCTGCTCCTCTGGAGTCATCCGCGGCTGAAATCGCTGCGCGCCATTCACATTCCAGGCGAGCTCAACCGTGCAGCCGATGCGCTCTCACGGCAGCCTCTACGTCCAGGAAAATGGAGACTCCACCCCGAGACGGTCCAGCTGATATGGGCAAACTTCGGGGAGGCCCAGATCGATCTGTTTGCTTCCTCCGAGAACGCTCATTGCCAGTTGTTTTTTTTCCCTGACCGAGGGCTCCCTCGGCACGGATGCACTGGCCCACAGCTGGCCTCAGGGTATGCGCAAGTATGCGTTTCCCCCAGTGAGCCTGCTCGCGCAGTTACTGTGCAAGGTCAGGGAGGACGAGGAGCAGGTCTTGCTAAGTTGCGCCTCTCTGGCCCAACCGGACCTGGATATCAGAACTCTCCCTCCTCGCGACGGCCCCCCCCCTAGCAGATCCCTTTGAGAGAGGACCTACTCTCTCAGGGACAGGGCACCATCTGGCACCCTCGCCCAGATCTTTGGAATCTCCACGTGTGGTCCTTAGACGCGAGGAAGACTTAGGTAACCTACCGGCTCGGTGGTTAATACCATCACTCAGGCTAGAGCCCCCTCTACGAGGCGCGCCTACGCCCTGAAGTGGAGTCTATTCACTGAGTGGTGCGTCTCTCGCAGAGAAGACCCCCGAAACTGCCAGATCAGCGTTGTGCTTTCTTTTCTTCAGGAGAAGCTGGAGAGCAGGCTGTCGCCCTCCACACTGAAAGTTTACGTGGCCGCTATTTCCGCTCATCATGATGCGATAGATGGCGGCTCCGTGGGAAGGCATAACCTCATCATCCGGTTCCTCAGAGGTGCTAGGCGATTAAATCCACCCCGCCCCCCTCTCATGCCCTCTTGGGATCTCGCCCTCGTTCTCACGAGTTTGCGTGGAGATCTATTTGAACCACTCGAATCAGTATCTTTAAGATTTCTGTCCCTGAAGACAGCTCTGCTGGTCGCGTTGGCATCGATCAAGAGGGTCGGGGACCTGGAGGCATTTTCGGTCAGTGACTCGTGCCTGGAATTCGGACCGGCTAACTCTCACGTTGTCCTGAGACCCCGGCCCGGCTATGTGCCCAAGGTTCCTACCACACCGTTTAAGGATCAGGTAGTGAGCCTGCAAGCGCTGCCCACGGAGGAGGCAGACCCAGCCCTTCATCTGCTGTGTCCAGTTCGCGCTTTGCGAATTTACGTGGAACGCACTCAGAGCTTTAGATCATCTGAGCAGCTCTTCGTCTGTTATGGTGGTCGGCAGAAGGGAAGTGCCGTATCAAAACAGAGGTTGGCCCACTGGATAGTGGATGCCATCTCCCTCGCTTACCAAAGCCAGGGCGAGCCGTGTCCCCCAGGGGTGCGAGCGCACTCCACAAGGAGCATTGCTTCCTCTTGGGCGCGTGCACGCGGTGCCTCTCTAACAGACATCTGTAGAGCTGCGGGCTGGGCGACACCTAACACATTTGCAAGATTCTACAATCTGCGAGTGGAGCCGGTTTCCTCAAGGGTATTAGGTAACCTTTGGTGATTGGGGAAACACTCGGTGAGGTGTTGTGACACGCTTGCTGCGCCATTCTCCTTAACACGGAGGTACGTGCGCCTTTTTTACTCTGTCAGTAAAGTTCCCCGCTTAGGTGAGCCCTGCAGAGATTCCTCCGAGGCCCCCAGCATCTGACTCAGCGGAGGAGTCAGACGCTGGCCCGTTACGTTGTAGGTCTGCCCGCTGGTCAGCCCGCGTTCTGGGTATAGGTGCCCGCTATGTGCGATCCCCGCTGGTGATCCCATATGCATATTTAACCACGATGCTGTCCCCCTTCTCAGGCAGGACCCGTGTCTTCCCTCACAGCTAACCATCTTATATTCATATGCGTACTCCCCTTTTCAGGGCTAGTCCTTATGTTTTCTTGCCACTAGTCTCCCCACTCGGGCAGCAGGTGGCCTCCGCAGCGTCCTCCCTATCGGGACTGCACGCTTTCCCAACGTACTGTCGTATCAATTCCTAGAAATTACTAGATGTCTTGCGACTCCCGAAAAATATATCTAAATCCGTAAATCTTCTGTTGAAGTGGGATAAGTAAGGGCCAGGGAACACATTGGAAGACCGCGCCTCCGGTGATGCAGGTGCGCTCACGCTCTACTCAGCCTGACTAACCTCTCATCGGGGGCAAGGTAAGGTCCATTCATTGTGGCGTTTTCCATACATTTCCCCATAGTGGAATTTTTCCACATAGCATTGAAGTTCCCCTCCCGAAGGGGAACGCTCTGGTTACTAAAGTAACCCTCGTTCCCCGAGGGGGGGAACGGAAATGCTATGTTCCGTTGCCACAATGAATGCCCCTTAGCTGCTGGGGCGAAAGTCTCTTCAGCTCAAAAAGGATGCTCAGCTCTGCTATCGCTGTGCTTTTATTGCCAAATTGATTGCAACGAGCATCAGCTGCGCAAGCTGAAGCTGCCAACTCATTGGCATTTCATTGGCCCGTTTACATACTCTTTCAGATGATTGGCTTTCTGAACGAAATCCCCATAGTGGAATTTTTTCCACATAGCATTTCCGTTCCCCCCCTCGGGGAACGAGGGTTACTTTAGTAACCAGAGCGTTTTAATTGTTCTCGTTGTTTACACCACATCAATGTCTTCCACTAGAGATGCTGCTACACATTACTTTTGAATAAGTCTGACCTCTTGGAACCATTCCACTTCCATAGTACAGAAGTAGCTTCTGTTTTAGTTACTTAATTGTCATTGGATGTTGACAAGTTGCTCCTGTTCTCAAAAGGTGTTGCACATTATAGAGAAGCTAAATGTGTGCTACATGTCATCATGTTGCTATATCATTGATATCACAATGACATTGTAACAAGGGGATGTGACACTGACAACTGAGGTGTGGATCCAAATGCAGGTTTATTAGCGAGGTAGGATAGCAATGGTCAACAGGAATAAACAGATGCAAAAAGACAGTCCAGAATCGTAATCGAGAACAGACGAGGAGTCAAAAGGCTAGCGGCACGCAGGGGCATGGGGCGTGGAGCTGCGGAGGGGCTGAAGAGTGGGGCTGCAGAAGGCCTGGAGCATGGAGCAGCGTAAGGCCTGGAGCGTGGAACAGCAGAAGGCCTGGAGCGGCTGAGGGCCTGGAGCATGAAGCAGCAGAAGGCCTGGAGCATGGAGCGGCTGAGGGCCTGGAGCATGGAGCTGTGGAAGGCCTGGAGAGTGGAACTGCTGAGGGCCTGGAGCTGTGGAAGGCCTGGAGAGTGGAGCAGGGGTATGTCTGGAGGCTTTGGTTCAGGAGATACTGGCAGTTCATGTAACCCCCGTGGGTCAGGAGGCTTTGGTTCAAGGAACACTGGCAGTTCATGTAACCGCCGTGGGTCAGGAGACTTTGGTTCAAGAATCAGTGGAAGTTCATTCAACCCCAGTGGGTCAGGAGGTTTTGGTTCAAGAGGCATTGGCAGTTCGTGTCACCCCAGTGGGTCAGGAGGCTTAGGTTCAGGATGCACTGGCAGTTCATATAACCCCAGTGGGTCAGGAGGCCTTGGTCCAAGAGGCACTGGCAGTTCATATAACTCCAGTGGATCAGGGGGCCTAGGTTCAGGGAATACTGGCAGCTCATACAAGCCCAGTGAGTCAGGAGGCCTGGGCTCAGAAGGCACTGAGGGTTGACAAGACTCTAGCAGTTCTGGGAAGTCACACGGCTCTGGAAACCATTCATGGGACTGAGGTGGCAGCTCTGGCCATTCGTGGAACTCAGGTGGCTGCTCTGGCCATTTGTGGAACTGAAGAGGCGACTCTGGCCATTCGTGGAACTCAGGAGGCGGCTCTGGCCATTCGTGGAACTCAGGAGGATCTGGCGCCCCTGGCCATTCAGGGAGTTCAGGCGGATCTGGCACCCACTGTGGGGGGAATTCAAGGGGATCTGGTGTCCGCCGTTCAGGAAATTCAAGGGGATCTGGCAGCGTTAATGGCTCTGGCAGCGTTGACTCTGGCCGCTCTGTCGTCTCAGGTGATGGCATTTCAAGAACAGGAACAACAACAGGAACTATGGTTAGAACAGATTCGGAACATGAAGCCATCTTGTGAGTTAGTGGTAGACTGACACTTACCATTCTGTGAGCAGGAGGACTGGAGGCAGCCATCTTGTGAGCAGGTGGACTGAAGACAGACATCTTCTGAGCAGGCGGATGGGATGCAGCCATCTTGTGAGCAGGTGGACTGGAGGCGACAATCTTGTGAGCAGGCAGACTGGAGGCAGCCATCTTGAGAGCAGGCTGTGGTCTGGGCTGGTGAACGGGGGACTGGGGTACGGGAGATGCCAGCATTAGCGAGGTAGGATAGCAATGGTCAACAGGAATAAACAAATGCATAAAGACAGTCCATAATCGTAATCAAGAACAGGCGAGGAGTCAAAAGGCTGGCGGCAGGCAGGGATAAACAGGATAGCAATGCGAAGGTAGCAACACGGGAAACCAAGACCAAGGAAACGCGTTGTAATGTCACATGAAGCAAACAAGACTCAGCAACAGTGAGTGTTTCTGTGTGGTTAAGTAGTATGTAATCAGTCCTTGACAATCTTCAGATGGTGTGTGTGCAATCAGTGATGACTTGGAGCAGGAGTGAGTGTGTGTTGCAGATGTAGTCCATAACCAGGCGGATTTGTATTTCTTTTGTGATATGTGTGTGTACCAGCGATCTCTGGAATTTAGATCGCTGGTGATCGGAACAGACATCTTGTTATTATGTAATAATAGAACAATATACCGGCTTTATCATGAACAATATGATATGGAACATTATTCAGCATATATTTTCATTCTCCAGTTTGTGGTAACATTTCCTGTTCAAACATGACTATGCACCAGTGCACAAAGCAAGGTCCATATAACATGGATGAGTGAGTGAGTGTGGTGTGGAGGAAACGTAATGGCCAGCAGTCCTAACTTCTACCTGATAGAACAGCTTTTGTGATGAATTAGAGTGGAGACTGCAAGCCAGACGTTTCCGTCCAACATCAGTGGCTGACCGCACAAATGCACTTTTAGAAGAATGGCCAAAAATAAACTCTTAAACCTTGTGAAAATCCCTCCCAGAACAGTTAAAGCTGTCATTGTTGTAAAGGGTAGCCCAACTTCATATTACAGTTTGTCCCAACATATTTTCCAAAAGCATGCCTCCTATTGTCAAAACTCTACACACAAATAAAAAAAAACACATACAAATGTAAGATTGATAAAATTATGCCTAAATTTGAGAGAAAGAGACACTAGACTGGAAGGCGCCACGCGCAGCTGAAGAGAACAATGAACATTATAATGAACTGAACTGCCCAAAATTTCACTCACAAATCCTCACACCTTGCCCTTCCTGAACGTTACAATGGTCTCTGTTTTAAACAATGCATATTCAAATGCTAAGGTCCGGGTTCTGTGTCATTTAAAGGGTCTCTGTGTGACTGATGAAAAGGTTTCTCACCCCTCCCTATAGAATTTAGTAAAGACAATACCTGGTCACTCACACCAAATATCTCTTGAATGCAAATAACCCTTCCGCCAACACCAAGCTATTTACATACAGTCACGGAAAGAGAAGCGCGAACCCCCTGTCGAAATCAAATGGTAAACATATGGTAAATTCATAGAATTGTCTGCATACTTAAGGGATAGTTACCAAGACTCAAGGAATCTGTAAGCAGATATCCCACACGATCGCGGTGTGTAGCATCACTTCTCCAGGTAAATATGTTTGAAACTCATTTATATGTTTCTTGATGTAAATATATGATTGATTATTGATTTATTATTGTTGATTGGATTTCATTTGATTGTTTCTTAACCTGGTAGAAAATAAATTGTTTTATTTGAACGTATTCTTGTTACTCTGAAATTATTTACTCAGATAAGTTAAGAATGTGCTAGACTCCATGATAGACTAAACATAACACATGTTAAATGGAGATCCTAGAAATTCCAATTTATCGTCTGGTTTTAATTATATTATTCGTTGCAAATCACTATGGTGAGTCAAAGTAATTTCACTAAGATGAAATGTAATAGAGTTAGAATAATTTCATTAAGGATAACTACAAAGTTTTCTTTAAAAGGTACTGACAAACTATTAAATCTTAGATGGTACTGGCTTTTACCTCTGGATAAATATTTCAATCATAATTAAGTTGTACGTGATTATTTTAATCATGGAAAATTAGGGCTATAGGCTACTGATTTAACCCCTGATTATCGTTTGAGTTTTAACTAAGTGTACGTAGATGATTCCAGGAACCAAATGATTCCTATTTAGATAATGACATCGTCTGACTGTCTATTAAATAGTATTGATCACTAACCGCTAATTATTAATCAGGCTAGTGAATCTATGATGCATTACTGCTGGCGTAAGGTAGCATAGATTCACAACAAATGAGTAAATAAGAGTAAAAGTACTAATGGAGCTAGATTAATTTCATTAAAGAATTTCTATAAGGTTCTTTAAACTGGTACTAGCGAACTAACCGCTGATTAATATTTCAATCATAATTAAGTTGTACATGATTATCTTAATCATGGAAAACTGGAGCTATAGAATATTGGTCTAACCCCTGGTTAATGTTTCAGCATTAATTAAGTTGTACGTGATTATTTCAATCATGGAAAACCAGAACTATAGATTACCTAGTCTAACCCCTGGTTATTGTTTGAGAATTAATTAAGTTGTACATGGGAAAATTCGGTAAGAGTTACAAGATTATTCAAATATATACCAAAATATCTCATAAACGTCTAAATTAATAATATAATATTAAACTATAAAAATGGAGTCAGATAAAACGAGGATAAACATATTTATTCTAAACCATTTCATACTCAAATTGGAGTCAGATACGAAATAGAAATGTAATAAATACACTTAATATTATATAATCTCTATCGCAAAGGAAAGACAGCAGCACGTAAGAATCCTTCTGCCGTGCCATTGGCTACCGTCGTTGGACCAGTGGGCGAACCTACAGGAACAAGCCTTACCCAAACATTGGACGAAACCCTTCAATTCTCCTGCAAAATGAAACTGTAAACTATTGAAACTAATATCTTTTAAAAATGGTATTTTGTTTTCAAAGGACACACACAAACCATCACATGAATAGACATTTATAAGAACCAGTTGATCATTGATGTGCTTATTGTAAAACACTATAACCCTTTCTTTTCACTTTATCATAATGACTTACTGTAAGACTTTTTTTGTTCAGTGTTACACTTACTACAGACAGTACACAGGCCTACATTATTTCAGAATATAGTTTTTATACAACATACACGGTACCAAATATATTTTACTGTATATTTCCCACAAAAACAGTGAAAACTGTGTTTATCCCAACCAACACAAAGTTGCACATAACGTGGTCTACACACACCATCAACAGAAGTATTTACTGAATACAGTTACAGTAAAACAGCTATGCTGCATCCTCTCTTCTGCTTCGGTCTGGCCACAGCGCCTCACCCACCTCACAAGTAATGTTTGCCCTGACCAAGCAGTGGGGGAAATGTTGTCTAGCATGGCAATTCCAGCCATGAATACCATCAACTGCTGCATCTTCCATAGCTTGAAAAATGGGTATACGTGTGTGTGGATTTTGGACTTTCCATCTCCAGACTGAAAAAAATTCCTCAAAATCAGAGGGGGGTAGAGTATTCAAAATCTATACTCAAGTAAAAGTACAAGTACTTGCGGAAATTTTTACTCAAGTAAAAGTAACAATCTTAAAAGTTACTTGAGTGAGAGTAAAAAAAGTAGCTGATGAAAAAATTATTCAAGTAAATAGTTACTAGTAGTGCTAATAGTTAATAGGCACATTTGTGTACGAATATGCACCTGTCAGATTCCACTGTGGACTCTTTGGGTACATGAACCTTTTGAAAAGGTACTGCCCCAGTGACAGCTCCTGTACCTTTATTTCTGAGAGTGTTCATACATAATCATTTTAATAATAATTCGTCTAACATATCTTTTGTTTACATTGCACTGAAAGCCACGCACAACCTCACCGCAATGTTTTCTAATGCGTGCGCCCGGAAAGGCGCGAGCGCGTTGTTCCGCTTGCGCGCACACATTGGCGTATTCTACATTAGAAATAACAAACATGCGCGGAAGGGACGTGATAGTGGAATGGCGCGTCGCTATAATTAATCCAGTGTGCTTGCATTGGCATCGGCGTACAAGCTCGGAACTTTAAACTAGCGCACAGGTGGCATAACTGTTTAATTGCAGCAGTTTCGTTCTGTGCAACAAAAACGTGCAATTGAGAAGCCTTTATGATTAATCATCCGCGACGAATAAAAGCGCAGTGAAATCGGCGAATTGTTGCATCCCTAACAACGATATCAGTGCATTGTACAAAAGGCAGTTTCTACAAACATATCCAAATGTTTTCTGCTGCTAGCTCCACTCGCTTAATGTCAGGTGACTCATGCTCTGCACAGCCTTCCACTGCAGCTTGTGCTGTATTGAACAGACGCACGTCACTTCATAACTATAGCGGCCGTTTTTCGACTGAACTCAATTTATTTCTGATGTCTTGTTCAAACTAATTGGAGGGCCAGAAAAAATGGTCTTGGGGGCCGGGTTCGGCCCGCGGGCCGCCAATTGAATAGCCATGCTCTACTGGATGTGTGTTTGACCGTCCGTGAAAAAAGGCCTAAGCGCTTGACCCAGGTTACTGACAAATTAAAAGTCCTTCTCCATACTAATGCATACCCTACCCTATTTGTATTAATGGGGTATATACACGCAGACCTTTTTTATTTTCAGTCAGCCAGCTCAATCGGCTTCCGGTGAACTGTAATCCCTGTCAAGTCAGACTTTTCACTGCACTAAAATTACATACTACAACAAACACTGTGTGTGCTGCTGATAATAAACTCACCTCTTGGTCTGTCTTGCGTTTGCTTGTTGATAAAGCCGTTAACTGCCGTTAGCACCACCTGCTGGTGAGGACGTCTAACGACAGACAGTGATCTTGTATCGGTACTCTATTGCTTTTCCTGCAGTTCCCGGATGTAATGTCGAATTTCTACAGCCGAATTTGAACCACTGAATTTATGGAAACGAATTTTTGAACTGAAATAAAATCAACTGAAAATTGCCTTTTGAATAATATATATCGTATTTTTAAACAGTACTGAATATTTTGGAGGTGAATTTTGAAAGGTGAATTATTAAGTATTGAATTTAAGTATGAAAATGTGTGCAAAATATTTTTAGTT
>CAIGQQ010030653.1:1839008-1869608 GCA_903798035.1 Danio albolineatus
AGGCAAAGCTGAAAACCTATGGTTAAGGCGCCACCCAGCGGCCAAAAGCTGTTGGTGCACTTTTTAATGCCGCCGCGGCAGTACGAACGGCGGTAATTAGGGTGTTTTGAACTAGAGACATCTGTATGCAGGGTTAAAAAACACTTTCGATGTCTTATAATATCTATTTATTTTTACCTCATTTTCCCACCGACTCCCATATGAATCGTCTGAGCGAGTCTTTTTCCCCAAGCACCTCCTTTCCGTGACGCTACCACGTCGAGTCACCACGTCACGTCCTTTACGTGTCAGCAGCCCAATGCCAGAACATATTGAAAACTAATCACTGCGGTTGTACAACAGCGTATTGCTATATTCTTCATCATAACAAACATTCAGTAATAATTAACACTTCATGGACTATTGTAAGCCAACAAATAGTTACATTCGGCAGTAAGCTAAAGGGCTACCGCTACATGCTGCACGGAGCAAACACAATACAGACAACTACATCCATATTTACCTTGTTACAGTCAACAAGACTGGAAGAACATACTGGTCCAAATAAACTGGGTGTTGATCCATCCTTTAACAACAACCGTGCAGCAAATCCCGCGTTGTAAGCGTATAGATTGATGTAGCTCTCTTCAGAGAAATGACGCGAACACAGCACCATGTTGAGGATATAATTCTCAGGTATTTTACCAAAAATAAACCTCAACCACTCCAGGTAGGGAAAAGAGGTTTCCATGTAGGGAAAAGAGGTTTCCAGGTAGGGAAAAGAACACCGCTTTTCTTTTGCACTTCAGAGCATAGCGTCTACCGGACATGATTTAACCGGAATACCGATGAGTTCAGTAAAGTTTTAAACAGATATGCAGATTCGTGTTTTCTGGATCAATAACTCATAACCGAAACATTGTTCCTACACAAATAGCACCTCTTTTCAATCGTCGCAATGTATACAATAACCTACAACCTTATTTTCCTAAAAAATAGCTTTCCTACGCGCTGGACACATTATATTAAACTCTGTACGCAGGCGGCAGAGACCGATCCTTAGGGACTGTCTACAAAGAGCAAAACGCGAAAACCAATACTGCAAAAGCTGTCAATAACTTCTCTCTAAATCTTTATACTGCCATCAAACAGAATAAAGATTTACTTAGATATTACTCAGATCACACGTCACTGCTGTCCCGCTGGTTATACTACAACACTTACTGCAATACAGTGCTTGTTGTCTTCCACTTTTTCTTCCTGTCTGTGGGCGGGGCCGGGCAGTTCAATTTTCCCGGGGTCTGCGCGCGCAACTAGTATGTTTCGCATTGACGTCAAGCCGAAACGGCTAAAGACTCGTTCTAAAAACGATTCATTTAAACAACAATGAGTCGACTCTTTTCTAGATGAATCAATCGTTTTAAACACTTTGCACTTTCAGATTTAAGCCTTAGCTGGACATTTCACTGCACTTAGAGCTGTGTAACACACTGCATGGAAGGTCATTTTCAAAAATCCATAATATGGGCTCTTTAATGGTTTTGCCGTGTGTGAGCATGTATGAGTATGTGTCTGTATGTTAATGAATAATTAGCCAATTAAGTGTATTTCTATATGTTGAATGTACACTTTATTTACTGGTTGTATGTATTTTGTTAATTACGTGCAAACACCACCTTTAAAGGGTTAATTTAGGTTTTTGTTTTTTTTTCATAGTTCTGACGGCATTACTGGGACATTAAAGGGCACATACATTAACCCTTTTTTAAGATTTTATATCACTACTATGGTTGTTCTGAGTGTGTCAGTCTAGGTTCAGATCAAAAAAACAATTCAGATTGCTTTATAATAATGTGTTAAAAAGTGAAAATTTGGGGGCGTGTACACAGGTCGCTGTTTTAGGGGTGTGTTGCTTCACATGCAAATTAGTTTCGACTTCCCGCCTATGTTAACAAGGGGGCTGGGCCAAGAGCGCCCCTGCTTTGTGTACGGCAACAGACAGGCAGACAGAGAGAAGCAACATGAGTGAGAGGACAAGCATTCAGCCGCACATGTACGACCCGAACTCGGACACAGAACAAGCAGAGACGACTGTTGAGGAATCAATAATTTGAATGAGCCAGAATGTGTCAGAGTGGTAGTTACAAAATCATTTATGTCTTTGTACAGTTTTACAGCCGCTATGTAATGATGCATGCATCATCCGTAACGCGTTTGATAAAGTTCGCCATATCAGAGTTCTACAAACAAATACAGACAAGACATAAAGATATCCACTAAGATAAACACTGCATTGGTATGATTTATATGCAATTCATGAATACTGACGTTGACAAATATTGGCAGGTGCTTGTGTGGCAAGTGTGAAAAAATGCCAACTGAGGTGGAAAATGTATGCTGTAGGAAGATACAGCAGGTAAATTCATTCATTCATTCATTTTCTTTTCGGCTTAGTCCCTTTATTAATCCGGGGTCGCCACAGCGGAATGAACCGCCAACTTATCCGGCATTTGTTTTACGCAGCGGATGCCCTTCCAGCCACAACCCATCTCTGGGAAACACATTCATACATTCTCATTCACACACATACACTATGGACAATTTAGCTTACCCAATTCACCTGTACAGCATGTTTTTGGACTGTGGGGGAAACCGGAGCACCCGGAGGAAACCCACGCAACCACGGGGAGAACATGCAAACTCCACACAGAAATGCCAACTGGCCCAACCGGGAATCGAACCAGCGACCTTCTTGCTGTGAGGCGAACGTGCTACTCACGCGCCACCGTGGCGCCAGCAGGTAAATTTCCAGTTTATGTTACTACTCTAAAGACATTAAATGAGAAAATAAACAGCATAATTATGTGTCGTGTAATAAGGTTAGAAGACGAATGGGGCAACTGGAAGTGCGACCCTCGTGCATGACGGACCATCCAGGAATGGATCCAGTTTGCCTGAATATATATTCCTTGCAAAATGCATCGAATATTTACAAAGCTGACTATGGTGCTTTGCGAATCCGTGGAAGGCAAAAGTGAGTTTAAATATATAGAATCAATAACATTTTGTACGTTTGTTTCTTTTAAAAACAGCAGTAACTAACTGAACAATTATTTAAATTGTACAACTGTACAAGCTAAAAGTTAACATTTACAAAGTGTGCAGCTTTTTCTGCCTGTCAGGGGAATGTTGTGCAGCACTAGGTTTAACACCGGTCGTGGTTTTGTTCTCAAGGACCCCTCTCACCCTGCTCACAGACTGTTTTCTCTCCTGCCTTCCGGCAGGCACTTCAGGCTTCCTCGGACAAAAACCAGCTGACTGATTTTGAGATACGCTAGTGTGGACGCGGATCGTTTTCATGCTAAAACGCCGTTTTAAAACTAAAACGCACTAGTGTAAACGGGGCCTGAGGAACAGCTTTTTCCCCAGAGCTGTCTCCCTTTTGAACTCTGCCCCCCACTGACTCTTTTGACCCCCACACCCCCCCCACTCTCCTCATACTGTATCATTTATCAATCTGTAAGGCCAAACATAAGTCTTGGTCTGACTGTTTCTGTTTCACCAGTTTGTGAAATTGTGTTGAAGAAGCAGACAGGGAGAAAAGAAAGGAGGGGTAGAATAAAGCGAACACTTGAAAGCGTTTAGGTGTGACTGCATGAAAAAAAAAATAGCTGTATTAGGAACTATAACTGCTATTGACAAACTTTGTGTGAAAAATCGTTGCATGGCTGACTTTAACGCAGTAAACGTTATCCTGGCCTTAGCAGAAGGGCCAAATGAATTGTGGGCTAAAAGTAAACATATTATGGGTTTAATTAAAGGTTGTGATCCAGTGATAATCACTCCCAAATATGATAAGCAGTGCCAAAGCACATATTTTGAAGAAGGAAGCCATTGATGGCATCACTCCAGTATTTAAAGTTTTACTGGTGCAAGGTGTTATTGTGGCATGCAAAAATTACGCACACCTATTTGTACTGTTTAAAAAAAAAAAAAAAAGATAAGGGATAATGAAATGTCAACAGAATGGCATTTCGTACAAGATTTACAAGCAGTAAATGCAGCTGTCAAGCAAAGAGCTCCATTGGTTCCTAACCCATACTTGATTTTGTCACAAATTCCTGAGAAATCACAATTTTATTCTGTGGTTGACCTGGCAAATGCATTTTCCAGCGTGCCAGTGCACAAAGATAGCCAGCTTTTGGTTTGCATTTAATTTTTAAATGGCAAAGGCCACACTTTTACATGTTTGTGTCAGGGTTTTGCATCTTATTAACTGTTTATAATGAGGCCCTGTTGAAAGGTATGGAACCTTTGACTATGACAGCTGGAACTGTTATTTTGCAATATGTTAATGATTTATTGGTCTGTGATGAAAACGAACAGACTAGTGTGTGACACTGTGTCTCTCCTGAAGCACTTACTGTAGCTGCGGAGGGTCACAAGGTCAGTAATCAAACTGCAATTGTCAAACAGAAAGTAACATTTTTGTGACATGTCATTACTCTACACAGCAAATCTTTGTCTGACGAAAGGGTGAAAGGTATAAAAGATGTACCGAAACCACTAACAAAAAAACCAAATGTTGTCTTTTTTGGTAATGTGCTCATACTAATCGCACATTCATTCCAAATTATGCAATTTGGAACAGCCCCTGAGAGCCCTAGCTTTAGGGAAGGGGATGAAATCTATTGACAAACTAGAATGGACAACAGAAGCAGAGCAGGCATTTGTAAACATGAAATTACAAATGGCTGAAGCTTTTGCACTGGGTTTACCTGTCCCAACAAAGCCGTTTGTTCAGATGGTAGATGAAAGGTGTGGGTTTATGACATCATTACTCCTACAGGACCACGGTGGTAGACTGTGACCTGTGGCCTACTTTGAGCAAACTTGACCCTGTAGCAGCAGGCCCGCCACGTTGCTTAAGAGCAGTGGCGGCTGCTGAAAAAGCTGTTATGGCGTCAAGAGATTTTGTAGGTTATGCTGATTTGATACTGATGGTGCCGCACGCAGTGTCCATGATACTGCAAGAACAAAAAACATTGCATTTGTTGACAGCCTGCTGGCTGCGATATCACACTATCTTGCTATGTAG
Source organism: Danio albolineatus (assembly GCA_903798035.1). Taxonomy (NCBI): domain Eukaryota; kingdom Metazoa; phylum Chordata; class Actinopteri; order Cypriniformes; family Danionidae; genus Danio; species Danio albolineatus. The sequence continues at coordinate 1,844,086 of CAIGQQ010030653.1, forward strand.
ATATGGCAAACGTGACTGTTAAGCGATGTACAGGGTTAAATGCCGCTACTCTTCTTCCTACTAAGGAAAATGGGGAAGAACACCATTGTTCATAACAACACTTGATCAGGTGTGTACACCACGACATGACGTCTCTGACGAGCCACTTGAAAATTGTGAAAATGTCCTCTTTGTGGATGGTTCGGCATTTAAAGATCCACAAACAGGCCAGAGTAAGGTTGGCTACGCAGTGACAACTGAGTTTGATGTGATGGTCTCTGGGAAATTACCAGGGCACTATTCTGCACAAGCTGTAGAGCTTGTGGATTTGACAGAGCTTATAAATTGATGGCAGAAAAAGAGGTCACAATTTATACCGACTCAAGATATGCATTTGGGGTAGCTCATGATTTTGGGGCTTTGTGAAAACAGCGAAATTTTGATGGTCGACCAATACTCCTTTAGGTGCACCTACAGTTGCTGCACTTAAATGAATTTTACTACCTAGCAAACTGGCCATTTGCAAATGTGCAGCGCACACTAACAACAAAGATTTTGTATCTGCAGGTAACTCGAGGGCAGACGCAGCAGCGAAAGTCGCAGCGTCCTGAGACGAGGACAGCTCTGAATGTACTTTGTTATCTGCTGACAATAACAACGATATCTGTTCTTTCTTACAGGAGATGAAAACATTTGCGACTGGACTGGAGAAAAACAAGTGGAGACAGTCTGCCTGAGCGAAATGTGTGAAAGAGAGTTGAGGGCAAGGCTTGTTTACCAAAACATTTTTTCCAACACTATGTGACATTAATTCATGGTAAAGATCATGCGTCGAAAACAGCAATGGTTGCTCAAATGACAGAACTGTGGTTCATGAAGGGGTTTACCACATTTGCGGACAATTTCTGTAGATGATGTGTAATTTGAAATACACAAATTGGCAAAAGCGTTACTGACCGAGATCGTCCCGAGATGGGGAATAAGTTGAGAGACAGTACTTATTTTGTTAATGATGCAATGAAACAAGTGGGTCAGTTTTTGGGAATTGATTTGAGAACACACGGTAGTTACCATCCAGCTTCAGGTGAGAAAATGGTATACTGAAAAACAAATTGGCAAAATGTTGTGAAGACACAGGACTTTCATGGGTTAAAGCTCTACCAATAGTCCTGATGTATATGAGAACGAGTAAAAGATCAAAAATGAATTTGATCCTGTTTGAAATTCTCTTTGGCAAACCACCGCATGTAGGTGTGAATGGAGGAAAACAGCAGTTGCCTTCAACGGATGTGTGTGAAAATGACATGTTGAATTATTGTGTATCAATGTCTTCTCTGTTGTCTGATGTCTGTGTACAGGTTAAAGCTACACAGGGGAAGGCCGCAGAGAGGCCGCTGCACAATCTGAGGCCTGGCGATTTGGTGGTGATGAGGGACCTGAGGAGAAAGAGCTGGAGAGCGAAAGGTTGGTTGGGTTCGTTCGAAGTGCTACTGACCACTGAAACAGTGGTGAAGGTCGCGGAAAGATTGATGTGCATGCTAGCCATCGCAGAAGGGGTTCCATCATCTGAGGAGGATACAACGAGGCAGTAGGAGAGAAAGAGGGGCTCTGAAGCTGTCTGAGGAAAGTAGTGAGTTGCTATCTGAGTGAAGCAAGGTCACAGCTGCGGAGAAACAACAGCAAAGTCAAGAGGTGTGTGAAACAGTAACTTCTGAGTTTAACAGACACAGAATGGAGGAGAAAGCGACCAAAAGAGAGGTGAACAGCTGTGCTTGACCATCAGGCCCAAACTGAAGATGGATGGAAAGCTTCGTTGGCATCCATTCCAAGTGCCTGAAATGTGTGGATTGAGACAAACCACACTGTTGTTGCTACTATCACTGAGTGTATTGTTGTTTTCATTAACCTGATTACAACTAAAATATTACTGACATCGTAGCCCACATGAGAATGTCCGTAAAAGAGCCAAAAAGAGCTAGCAGTTCATGGCTAGACTGGTTGTCATCCAAATGGGAAGATTGGATTTACTGGGCCTGAAATGTAGTGTTATCTATACTAGGAATAGGTCTAATGATATTTTGTTGTCTGGCATGTTTATTTAGATTTGTATCATGATCAGTGAGTAGATTGATTACAGCGTCAACATCACATCAGATGGTAAGGATAACTGTTAATGAAGAGGGAATGAACATTGACATGGATGATGATTTTGACTATGACTTTGATGATAGTGACAGCTATGTGGATATGGAAAAACTGTAAATCAATTAAGAGTAAAAAATTAGGTGACGGCTGTTACTTAATTGGAGAATTTTACAAAGATTTGACTATTTCAAGTGTAAAAATGACTATTTGCTTGCTTATGTGTATTTTGGGTCCATCCAAACAAAAAAAAAACAGCATTTGCATGAGTTAATGTGTTCTGTAATTAATCTTAAAAGAGTGACAATTTACATGATAATTGAGGGAAGAATGTAAATGTGATGTATGTTTAAGAGTGCAGTAACAACAATGAGTTTGTGGATGATGTTATTGATGATGAACTAATTATTTAGAGCATTAGTGATTTGTAACTGATTGAATCAATTTTTAACAGAATTTACTAGGTGTATGAAATAACAGTAGTGCAAAATTAACAGGCAATTTCTGTGATTTGAACCTCTGGGGGTGACTGAGGGTCCGACTTCAGTTGGGAGCGCAATAACAGTGATTATTTGTTTAGCCCGGCTTCCAGGGAAGAGGGATATTTTGGAAAGTAAAAACCTTAATGGGAGAGAAGAATGCTTGAATATCTCTAGTGTATATGGTGTGTGCAGAAACCTGTTAAAAATGATTAACCTAATGATTATGAACTATGTTTTAGAAGCTAATATAGTATGAATTTAGTTTTATGTTATCAATAAATGATAAAAAGAGAGGAATTGTGGTGGAAATTCATTTATATACATTATAAAGGTCTGTTCTTTTATTCTTCCATGGATGTACTGTTTACATTAAGCTATGTGTGACCACTTTAAAATCTGTTTATCACCAGACAAGATTTGGGTACCTACATGGTGATTTAACAAGCTATATGTTCAGGTGGTAGTTAAGACTGAAATATAGACAATCAAAGGTTAAATTTGTGCGTTGATGTAACTGTGACTCATTCTCTATGTCATTCCTGACCTTGTGAGCTTAGCAAACTAGATAAAAAGAGAACACACTCTGGTTCGGTGTCTCACACTCTGCAGAAACCTGCGTTGCTGTATGATTGTCTGACCTTCTTTGCAAAGAATAAAACTTTAAAAGACACTTTGGGTAAGAATTTGTCTTCTTGACCACTGAGAGAGCCTCCTTAAAGAAATTGCCACTACAGACCGAAACAATCCATCCCACAATATGTGAAGGGAGGAGTTGTCTCCATTCTTTCGCTAGGCAGATTTGCCATCTTTTGTTCTTCTGTTTGGCATCTGAATTTTCTGCATTTGACACAGTTGTAGATTACTGTTTGACTACAGCCGAGAATCCATATGCCATTAGATCTCAGTTCGTTTGTGGTCATGCCACGCCCTTGATGTTTCACTCGCTGATGATAGTGATTAATCAGTAACTTGGTGATATGGCTGGTCTTTAGTAAGATAAATGGATGCTTGACATTTGGATGTAAAGTTGCATGCTCTAATCTTCCTCCCACTCTGAGGATGCCCTTGTGGTCCAAGAAGGGATTGAGTCGATACAATCTGCTAGCTCTGTCTTTAGTAATTAACTCCTTTTGGGATTGAAGTTCTCAGATTTCTTTGAAAAAGACTAACCCTTGTTCAATGGCAATAACTGCATGCTCAGCTTCCTGCCTTTCTTCGAGACTTGTAGATTTGTTGGTTCCCTATATTGAGCCTTTAAACTCCTTTACAAATCTGGTTAGTCTTGCAATAGCCTTAACTAAATTTGTCCAGCTGGAGAATTTCTGGAAATGTTCTGCCAGAGAATTTGCTGTTGTCAAGGTGTGGTGTACAAGAACCTTTCTGGGTCATCTGGGTCAAGTTCTCCCACCTTAATCTCTCCAGTGGGAAGTTAATTTTCCCAAAGAAAGCTTGGACCACTAAACCATTTGGAAGCTATGAGTTCTTTAGATCTGAGACCTTGAGACACATGGTCAGCAGGGTTGTCTTCTGATGCAACATACTTCCATTGTGTTGGTTTAGTGCTTTCCTTGATTCGCTGGATATGGTTTGCCACGAAAACATGAAAACACCTCGCTTCATTGTTTATATATCCTAAGACAACTTGCGAATCCATCCAGAAGAACTCTTTAATATTTTCCAACTCTAGTTCTCCTTTGAGCATGTCACTTATGCACACCGCTACTACTGCTGTGGACAACTCCAATCTTGGTACAGTAGTTACCTTGGTGGGTGCTACTCTGGACTTTGCAATGACAAGTGAACAGTGAATTCGTCCTGATTTACTGATTGCTCTTAGATAGGTACAGATACCATATACTGCAACACTTGCGTCCGAAAAATGGTGGAGTTCATATCTTTGAACTTCTTGAAAATCTGCTGGTAGATAGCAGTGATCAATCTTGACATGTGCAAGGTTCTTTAGATCTGTAAGCCAGGACTCCCAACGTAACTGAAGCTTGTGCAGTCACAATTTTCCAGTACTGCAGAGTTGTTTCGCTTCATGGACTAGGCGAATAGCCTCTTCTTCGGAGTGGAAACTGAGAAGGCCATCATCCACGTAAAAGTTCCTTTCAATGAATCTTATAGTTGCTTCGTTGAACTGGCCTCGACCTTGTGCTGCAATGTACTTGAGACCAAAGTTTGCACAAGCCGGTGACGAAGCAGCCCCAAACAAATGAACTCTCATTCGGTAGACTGGTGGACTTATGTGAAAATCTCCATTGTCCCACCACTGGAAACGGAGGTAGTCTTGATCTTCTGCCCTGGCTCTAAACTGGTGAAACATAAGTTCTATGTCACACATCACTGCCACTGGACCCTTACGAAACTGACACAAGACACCTATCAAGGTATTGGTTACCTCTGGCCCTGTGAGCAGAGGATCGTTTAATGACACACCCTTATATTTGGCTGAACAATCAAACACTACTCTGATTTTTTTTTTTTTTTGGGGTGGTACACCCCATGATGTGGAATGTACCAGGTAGGGCTTTTGTTAAGTTCTTCAAGTGGAACTTTTTTTGCATCTCCACGCTCTATAATTTCGTTCATGAATGTAGTATAGTCGTTGCGATATTGCTTGTCTCTTTTAAGTCTTTTCCTGAGACATTGAAGTCGGTGTTCTGCACAGCTTTTATTGTTTGCCAGACATGGCTTGTCCTCTTTAAATGGCAAAGGTAGCTCACAATGTCCGTCTGCTGTTACCCTTACTCCTTCTTCCATTATAGACAAACGCCGCCGATCCTCTTGGGAGAAGTGAGAATCTTTCACCTTTCTTTCGCTGAAATCAGACTCAAGGACTTTAATCACATCCGGTGGTGTGATTACTTCTTTGACGTGTGTGCAACAAATGTAATGAACTTCATTTGGCAACTGATCTGATGACAGCTTGGGTGTCACTTTCTTAACAATAATCCTGTGGCTGCTTCCCATAGCATCACCATAGTCAACACAAGGGTCAGCACTACCGACTATTGTCCACCCCAAGTCTGTTCTTTGAGCGAACGGCTCATTGTCTTTTCCTGACACAACTTCTTTAGGTAAAATCACTTGTGAGCAGTTGTAACCTATGAGTGACCCAACATCACATTCTATAGGAGGGGCAATCTCTTTGGCAAGGTGCTCTATGTGGGGCCATGGTTTTGCTGTCTTATTAGTGGAGATGTGATTTAGATTGACAGGAATAAACTCTCTTGTGTATGTTACGGGAAGAAGAGTTCTCTTTGAGAAATTGAAGCCTCTGACTTGCAGCCCAGACAGCCTTTAACTTTGAATATATGTATCTCTGGTGGACAGCGTAGAAAGCTTTAACTGTACATGCTTCTTGTCAGCATCCAGAGCATCTGCCTTTTCTTGTAAAATGAATGTTGTGTCACTCTGACTATCTAGAAGGGCATACACCAGGATTTCATGTTCTGAGTTGTTTGTTGTAGATAACCAAACTGGACTGATTGTAGATGTGAGGCCAGCACTATTGTTTTGAACTACACGGTGTGATATTGTCTTGCTTGGTATATCTTTGTTTTGGTTGATTTCTTTTGTGTCTTTTATGCCTTCCTTGTTCTTTCTGATTTCTTTATCCCATTCCTCATGTAAACAGGATGTTTCCTTTTGCATGTGTCACAAACGCTTCTCTTTCCACATTTCTTTGAATGGTGTCCAGGGTTAAGGCACCCAAAACATAATCCCTTTGTTTGCACAAACTTGACTCAATCCGTTATTGGCTTGTCCATAAACTGTCGACAGGTGTGAATGCTATGGTATAATCTTCCACAGAAGACACATTTCTGTATATTTGGTTTCTCTTCTGCAGCACTTGCCAGTACCTTAGTTCCAATACTTCAAGTCTTTGTAGGCTTAACTTTCTCTAAGTCACTTCCCTTGAGTGCATGTAGTGAAGTTACTGGGTTGCACGCTATCTTGGCTTCTCTTGTGATGAAGTCCACAAAGTTACTGAATGTTGGAAAGGAACCATGCTGCTCTTCAATCTCAATCACTTTTCTATTCCATCTTGCTGTTAACCAATCAGGAAGCTTGCTTAGTATTTTCTGATTTTCGCTGCAATCATTTAAGACCTCAAGATTCTTAATTTGTAGCATAGCAGCCTCACAGCCTCTAAGAAAATCAGAGAACTCTCGTAGCTCAGCACTGTCCTTTGTTCCAATCTTTGGCCATGAAGTTAGCTTATCTCTGAAGGCTTTGGCGATTACAAATAAACCTCCATATCTTTCTTCAAGAGTGTCCCATGCCGCATAATTCGCTGCATTTGTACCTAGTAAAAAGTAACTCTCAACAACTCTTCTGGCTGGTCCGCCCATATACTTGCGGAGATAGTAAATATTTTCATTCACTGGACTGTTTTTCCGGTCTATTAGTGTCTGAAAGGACATTTTCCAATCTTTGTACTTGAGAGGGTTTCCATTGAAAACAGCAGGCTCTGGTACTGGTAAGCGGCTTATATTAATGGATTCTGCTAATGCTCTAGCCAGTGCGGTAGTGCCATCTTCTTGTGCAGCATTGTTCGTAAATTGCCTCCTTGTGGTCTGTGGTGAAGCCACAGTAGGTTGTGATGGTGTTAGCAGAAGTTCAGGCAAACTTCCTGGCCTAGGAGCAGCTTTCCTTTGTTTAACATTGTCATGTAGGAGGTCTGAGATTTCTTCATCTGAATTAATTTCTTTCTCGTACACCTTCAGTCGTGCCTTGGCAGCATTAATTTTCTTTACAGTTTCTAGACGTTCTAGCTCTCCGCTTCTGTTCTAATGCATTTAGTTTTTCAATGTTTTCTGCTTCTTGTTTTGCTAACCTTTGCCGTTTTTCTCCGGGTTTTCTGATTTTTTAAGCTCGTTTCTTTCACGATCCATTTCCTCCATAACTTTCAGAGTGGCTTCAGTTGCAGCTAATTCAGCTGCTGCTTCCTGTTTCTTTACAGACAACCTGCTTGAACTTGAATATGTGCTTCTAGAACCCTACGATTTTTGAGACGCTGCTGAGATGAACACTGACCCAGCTTCACTCCAGCGTAGTGATCCCTTTGCATTTCCATTGTCTGCAAGCCAATCTTGAGCTAGTTGTATAAGTTTTTGAGAGACAGCATCACATGTGTCCACTCCTTGACGAGTGTCTTCATCAGGAGTTACATAACTGCGCAGCTTATCATAGGCTTGTTTTACTTCTGTTGAGGCATTTTGGATCTGGACAATGCGATCATGCAATGTTACACTAACAGGCTTTTCAAGTACCCCTTTAAATTGTTTAGCTACAGATTTCCATTTATCATAGCTTGCCTTAAAGTGAGTTTAAAGCTTAGTTACCTTTTCTTCATGCAGTGCTTGACCCTTTTCAGTGAATTTCCTGACTCTTTGGCTTTTCCTCAAGCTCTCTTCTCTAGCAGCTTGTTTTGTACTTGGCTCTTGTGTGCTTGTGTCCCAAGTTTCATCATCAGGACTGACTTGCAACTGCAACTCCACAGCTTCAATATCACAGTCTTCTTGATCGACCATACTACTATTATAGTGTGCTTCAAACTTTGTTACTTATAACTTTAATTCAACTAAGTGATATCACACTCTTTAATGTGCTTATGGCAGTACATTTCTTAACTCTTTAAAGATAAACTTAAATGTTTGTTGTAGGGGTCCAAGCTACATTAAAAAGACCGATAAGGGATTTATTAGCTCATTTCAATGAATCGGATCTTGAGGATTCGAATCATTGATTCGACTCAATAGAGTCAGATTGAATCAGATTAAAAGATTCATACTTTATCTACCATTTGTCTAGCAAATAGGAAACATCGTGTTTACCAATCTTGTTTATATTATTTACGTGGCCAACGACAATAACATAACACAGTATTGGGTTACTTTTAGCACGGTAACAAAATCTACAGCTCGAGACAATGACTGATAAGCACATAAACAAGAACACAGTTCGTACAAAATGAGAACAAAGATTTATTGAGCTACGCTACGATACATGAAACTAACTACGTAATAAGCAAACAACAAACAAACGCACACACACATTCACACATACACACAGAGGCAGTTCGGAGGATGCAAAATGAGTTGACAACAGTCCCAAATCAATTCTAGTATTTCTTACTAGATCTTAGAATCACACCTAAGAAACCACAAAAGCAGAGATTGAGCTTATCTTTAACTGCTTAAGATTAATCAGCACCAGATCAGTTAGAGACAACGTTAATTCGTGTTACTTGCGATTTTGCTGAAGTCTTGAATCTTGAATTTCCCTCGCTGGCCGGCTTGGCCTCGGGAAGCACGTTGGTCCTGACTGGGTGGTGACTCGTTTCGGTGACGTCTTTCAGTTCACTCCCTCGTGATTGGCTGTTGTTCTGGGTTACCGAGGTGACGCGGACTCTGAAGAGAGTCGACTTGCGGAAGTTCGTGCGGTCTCAGCGGTCCTGAAACCTAGGTTGAATGAAAGTTCGTGGTGACCCAATCGCGTGGCGGCGCGGTGTCCGTGCAGAGCGAGAGGGGGCAGAGTGCACAGCTAGCGTAGCTGATACAAAAAGCAAAGATTTTACGTTTGCAGGGCGGTTTTAAGCAACCTGGTCTGGTCCATCCCTGTGGCTCCATCTTCCAATGAGCAGTGACCATGAGGAGCTTGTACACGCCCCACATCATGTAGTAAAAGGTCAATCATTAACAGAGAATGCATGTGGGTTTCACGTGGTAAAATCCCTTGTAAGTTTGTAACTCTTATATCAAATGTTACAAAATGAATATTACTTCGTACTAGAAACTTTTCCTTTTACATCACAGTATTGCAAATGCCACTAGCTACAATTTAATACCAAACACTAAACATTTCAGACACACACAGAACTTTTATCTGTTATAAGGGTTAAAACAACACATTGATTGGCCTGGCTGGCTGGAATTCACACAACATTTGAGGAAAACCTATAGCATATCATTCAAAAGATGCATCTGCCTTCGTTTCGATATTTCAAGAGATTGTCTTCAATTTCATGTATGGATTAAAAATCCAGAGATCTCTGGTCTCTCTCTGGGCAGTAAACCGGACGTCCTCGGGGCATGCGCATGATCAGTGAGTCATTAAAACAGTCTCGTGACACGAAGCCCGCTGAAATTTCTGTAAAACGCCTTTGTTTAAGACGTAATAATTAACGAAGTTAGCCGAAGGGTCTTTCGAACATCTGCCAAAGCGCTGCACAAAAACAGGGTCCTCTTGTTCTGTTATGTGAGGCACAGTGTGCCTAATTTGCAGGCCTGATTCGAACGGCCTGATTCTGCCTCAGGTAACATTAATGACACATAGGTTAACGTTACAAATAGGACAAATATTGGCCTGAATAACATGGACAGACATAATAAAATTTATGATACTGGCCTATTACTGTGACTGTCAATAGCCTATACGTACTTATTGAGGAGCTACAATGTTATGGCTCACCTACTGTTCTATTGAGCGGTTCGATGTTTCTGAATGGAACTTAATGCAATTTAATTTTGTTTCTGTTCTGTTTGTTAATTGCTTATACCTTAAAATGTTACTTTCTCCGAAGCAACATGACGTGAGTTTTATTAGTTAGCGTCAGTGTTGCCACAGTGTGTCATTTGAAAGTTGTTATGGGAAGGGTTAACTTTGTGTTCTGTTTGGGGAGACGCTGGGTGGGGTGGGGGGTTATTTTACTATTAATATTATTAATTTTAATTATTATTTTGTTTGTGCCAACCATACGCAATGCTTTGCGAGATGTTTTCTTTATTATTTGTACTCTTGATCTAATACTTTTACTTTAAAGATGTCACAATCTAAGAATAGCTGTTAACCAGTAGGTAACAACTTAAGATTTGTTAGTTGGAATTGCAAAGGGGTAAATGAGCCAGTGAAACGTAGTAAGGTGTTGCATCACCTTCACAACTTAGGGGCACACATTGTTTATCTCCAAGAGACTCATCTTAGAAATAAAGACCATCAATTTTTAAAAAGAAGATGGGTTGGCCAGGTTTACCATTCCACATTTCAGGGCAAAGCTAGAGGGACAGCAATCCTAATACATAAATCAATGCCCTTTATATGTTCAGATGTTAAAACAGATCCAAATGGCAGATTTGTCATAGTTTCTGGGAGAATTGGTAACATTGCACTTCTATTGGTTAACATTTATGCCCCTAATTGGGATGATGACAATTTCTTTAGGCATTTATTTTCCTCACTGCCAGACATCTCCTCATATTATATTGTTTTGGGAGGGGATTTCAATTGTTGGCTTAATCCTGACCTTGATCGTTCTTCCCCTAAACGTAATACACCCTCAAAATCTGCACGTGTTATTCAGTCCTGTATGGAAGAACTAGCTGTTTCCGACCCTTGGCGTTTTTTGAATCCATCTAGTAAAGCATTTTCTTTTTTTTCCCATGTCCATCAAACATTTACACGCATTGATAATTTTTTTAATAGATGACAGACTCATCCCGTCTGTCACAACATGTGACTATAAGGCTATTGTGATATCGGACCATGCACCACTTACTATGAATATCTACTTTGAAGGGCTGGATGGCACACGCCCACTGTTGCGATTAAACACTCGTATGTTATCAGATCATAGATTTGTGGAATTTATTTCTAATCAAATAGATTTTTTTATATCCACAAATAGCAGTCCTGAGATATCTGCATCTCTTCTTTGGGAGGCTCTGAAGGCATTTCTTAGAGGTGAAATCATTTCATTTACTTCTCATAAAGTAAAGTTAAATAAAAAGAGGTGTTCTGAGATAACAGAGAAAATAACCCAATTAGATAATATATACGCTGCTACGCCATCCTCTGACATTCTTAAGGAACGTCAATTGTTACAAGCCGAATTTGATATTCTCTCAACAAGTTATGTGGAAAATTTACTTCTCAGAACTAGATCTAGGTATTATGAAGAGGGGGATAAAGCAAATAGGTTATTAGCACTCCAACTACGTCAGGAAACATCCTCCCATTTTATCCCCCAGATTAAAACACCTTCAGGCACAACAACAGATCCCATATTAATTAATAATCATTTTAAGGAGTATTATACTTCTCTTTATGCGTCTGAGCAAATTGCCAACCTCCTAGACTTTGATAATTTTTTTTGTTCCCTTAGTATTCCTACGGTTGATTCCAAATTGGGTAATCAGTTGGAATCACCTCTTACTATAGAGGAAATTGCTAAATCTGTTTCATTTATGCAGGGTGGCAAATGTCCTGGACCAGACGGGTTTTCAGTCGAATTTTATAAAAAGTTTTTTAATAAATTGGGCCCCCTATTAATAGATATGTACAATGAATCATTTAAATCATCCAAACTACCACAAACATTAAATCAGGCATCAATCTCTTTGATCTTAAAAAAAGATAAAAATCCTTTAGACTGTTCTTCATATCGTCCCATTAGTTTGCTTAATGTTGATTTTAAAATTTTATCCAAATTATTGGCCATGCGCCTAGAATCCATTTTTCCTTCAATTATATCTTCAGACCAGACAGGGTTTATTAAAGGCAGGCATTCCTTTTTTAATATCAGGCGATTATGTAATATTATTTACAATTCATCCCCCCAAAATTCTATCCCAGAAGCTGTCCTATCACTAGATGCTGCGAAAGCATTTGATCGAGTAGAATGGGGATACCTTTTTTATACATTAAATAAATTTGGTTTGGGTAGGAATTTTATTTCATGGGTTAAACTTTTATATTCTGCTCCCCAGGCCTCAGTTAGGACAAACAATATGCGTTTAGAATACTATAATCTTTACCGTTCCACCCGCCAAGGATGCCCTCTTAGTCCACTTCTTTTTGCAATTGCCGTTGAGCCTCTCTCCACTGCTTTAAAACTGGACCCATTAATAAAAGGGGAATCTAGACTAGGCCTTGAGCAGAAGGTTTCACTATATGCCAATGATATTCTTCTTTATATCTCAGATTTTTCTATCTCAGTTCCTGCAGTTCTTAAGGTTTTAAAATTATTTGGTTTTATTTCTGGTTATAAGCTTAATTTAAGCAAAAGTGATTTTTTTCCATTGAATCCAGTGGCCAAAAAATACCCTTTAACTACTTTACCATTTAAAATTGCACAACATAATTTTAAATATCTTGGGGTCAGTATAACCAACAGATTTCAAGATCTTTTAAAATTTAATTTTGATAATCTACTGCTCCAGACTCAGAAAGATTTTGAACGGTGGTCGGTGCTTACTTTATCTGTAGCTGGCAAAATCAATTCTGTAAAAATGAATATCCTCCCAAAGTTTATGTATTTGTTTCAGTGCATTCCAATTTTTCTTTCTCAATCCTTTTTTCTCAAACTGGATAGATTAGTGTCACAGTTCATTTGGGACAAAAAGACTGCTAGGATTGGCAAAGCACTTCTTCAGCGACCTAAATCTATGGGGGGTATGGGCTTACCCAACTTTAGACATTACTACTGGGCTGCCAATTTCAGGATTTTTCAATACTGGTTAAACCAGTCCAGACCAGAATGTACACCTATGTGGCTTGCCACAGAAGCAACCTCGTGTATCCCTACTACATTGACTTCCCTGTTATACTCCCCTATTAATAGTTAAAATTCTTCCTATACAAAAAATATAATTGTAAAAACATCATTACGAATCTGGAGACAGTTTAGACGTTATTATGGATTACAACAATTTTCAATATCAGCCCCTATAGCATCAAAATTTGCTTTTCCACCATCAATGATGGACAGCACTTTTTCACAATGGACAAATTATGGTTTATCAACGTTTAAAGATTTATATATAGATGATGTTTTTGCATCCTTTCAACAGCTTTCAGATAAGTTCTCGTTGCCCAGAAATTTTTTTTCCGATATTTACAGGTTCGCAGCTTTATCCGTAATATTTATCCTCAGTTTCCTAGCCTCCCCTCCCATACTCCTCTAGATTTAATTCTTGAACCAGTGTCTATTGGGAAAGGTATGATTTCAGCTTTTTATGACAAAATATGTTCTCTGAATAGAAGCTCAATGACATCCATAAAAACCCAATGGGAAGAAGACCTAACAGAGGACATTTCAGAAGAATTGTGGGAAAACATTTTGTACAGAGTACATTCTTCATCTGTGTGTGCAAAACATGGTTGGATTCAATGCAAAATAGTTAATCGTTCTCACTGGACTAAGGTCAAGCTTTCAAAAATTTATTCTGATGTTGATCCTCTCTGTGACCGTTGTCGCCAAGCTCCTGCAACACTGGTACATATGTTTTGGTTTTGCCCAACTCTATGTAGATATTGGTCAGAAATATTTGAGACAATGTCTCAGATAGTTGGGCAAGCAATTAAACCTGTATCTACAACAGCACTGTTTGGTACACATCCTTTGTCAGTTCAGTGTTCACGATACAAAGCAGATTTTGTTGCTTTTGTGTCCCTCCTGGCCAGACGTCGTATTTTACTACATTGGAAGTCATCTGCTCCACCTACTCACTCCATGTGGATTAATGACGTTTTTCAATTTATAAAACTGGAACAGATTAGATACTGTCTGAAGGGTTCTTCCAAAAACTTTTATAAAATTTTAGGTTGTCTTCTTGAATATATGGAAACGTATACTCCCTGCGTACTGGATGATAGTTAATTTGTACTTTTTTTTCCTGCTATGTAACATCTCATGTGACCTCATGACCAGGCTTTTAGTTTGGTGTATAAACAATTGTTCTGGTTGGTTGTTAGCTGTTTTTTTTTGTTTTTTTGTTTTTTGTTCTTTTAGTTTTTTTTGTTTTAATTTTATTTCTATATATATATATTTTAATATACATATATATTTGGGGGTCAATAATTGTCACAATCATTTAGATCCTTGTTTACTTCTCCCTCTATGTCAAAATGTATAATATTGTAAAATGTGTGATATTTGTAAAATGTTTGAAAATTTCTATAAAGAAAGTTGGGGAGATTTTTAACTGACATTTATTCGGACACGAGTCTGTAGTATGTCTTGTACATTCTATCCTTAAAGGGCACCTTTGATGAAAAATCTACTTTTTAAGCTGTTTGGACAGTCATATGTGTAGGTATAGTGCATAGACGGTCATTTTGGAGTGATATAAACACACCCAGTCCTTTTTTTACAATTTAACAACATAAAAACGGGGGACCAATTGGAGCGGTTTTGAGATCGACTGCAACTTGACGTAGGAGTGCGGTCCCCCCACCCACCCATATTGATTGACAGGCGCGCATTACCATATACCCAAGTTTGTTATTCCACGTCCGCCATTTTCTTAGTGAGAGTCGAAGCGATGGCACTAAAGGAACACCCTTGCGCTGTTTTTGGATGCAAGGCTCAACACAAGAGCCTTCATCCTCTTCCTGGAAACGAGCAACAGAGGCTTAAGTGGCCAAGTTTTTCAGTAGGTACTACTTTAATATGGATATTACCGCCGTGGCAAGTACCGCCGCCATGATAGAACATACTTTAAGGGATGACCGCAGTTTGCAACTTTGCCGCCAGGGGGCACAAGGGGACGGGATGCGAACGGGCAGAAATATACAGTGGCTGTAAATACTCCGCTACTTCTGAAGATGAAATAATAGGACAAAACATTATAATTGCTTCATTAATCATTAAAAACTTCTTAACAGCTTTATCATTATTGTAAATGTGTTAAATGAAATGAAGATTCATTTTGGAAAAGATAAAATTAAAGAAATAAAAGACCACTAAACTAAACGCCAACTAAAATGAAAGTAGATACAAACACATATACAAATAGGTCTAAATAAATAAATATATAAAGCAGTGTTTTAGCCTAAAAATTGAGATATTAAATAAATATGAATTGAATAATTAAATAGGCCTAAATGTTTATTTACTTAAAGACATTACCAGTGATGTAATGTGGCGTAACAGCATAAAAAAAGGAAAAAGGCAGTCAAAAGTTAAAGCTAATTCATCAAAATTATATTAAAATACATTTGAGGTATAAAAAAATAAAACAGCTCATCAAAACAGTCTGTCTGCTATTTTATAGGCCTGTAAAGGGGGCTATATTATTTAAATTCATTTCTGTTTCTGTCACTGGCGGTTCAATGCGTGTGCCTGAGTCAGGGGCGCCGCTAGCAATTTTGGGCCCCATGAAAAAATATGAGGATGGGCCCCCTACTACCAAGCTAGCTATCTAAACTCTTTGTCCGCGATGTAGTTATACTGACCTATGCAGTTTATTATTGATTTTGTCCACTACTTATCAGTATTTAGTAAGAGAAACTACATGACTGTAGCTAGCAGATGATTTATTGTTCAAATGTAAACGTAGTACAAAGAAAGGAACAGTAATCAAATGTTCACTGAAAATTTTAAATTTTTATGTGCATATATACACACAGTTGAAGTCAGAATTATTAGCCCTGTTTATTTTTTCACCAATTTAACACATTTCTAAACATAATAGTTTTTATAACTCATCTCTAATAACTGATTTCTTTTATCTTTGCCATGATGACAGTAAATAATATTTGACTAGATATTTTTCAAGACACTTCTATACAGCTTAAAGTGACATTTAAAGGCTTAACTAGGTTAATTAGGTTAACTAGGCAGGTTAGGGTAATTAGGCAAGTTATTGTATAACAGTGGTTTGTTCTGTAGACAATCGAAAAAAAATTGCTTAAAGGGGCTAATAATTTTGACCTTAAAATGGTTTTTAAAAAATTAAAAACTGCTTTTATTCAAGCCAAAATACAACAAATAAGACTTTCTCCAGAAGAAAAAATATATCAGACATACTGTGAACATTCATTCATTCATTCATTTTCAGTCCCTTTATTAATCCGGGGTCGCCACAGCGGAATGAACCGCCAACTTATCCGGCATTTGTTTTACGCAGCGGATGCCCTTCCAGCCACAACCCATCTCTGGGAAACACATTCATACATTCTCATTCACACACATACACTATGGACAATTTAGCTCACCCAATTCACCTGTACCGCATGTCTTTGGACTGTGGGGGAACCGGAGCACCCGGAGGAAACCCACGCAACCACGGGGAGAACATGCAAACTCCACACAGAAATGCCAACTGGCCCAACCGGGACCTGCCCCAACCGGGGATCGAACCAGCGACCTTCTTGCTGTGAGGCGAACGTGCTACTCACGCGCCACCGTGGCGCCCACTGTGAACATTTGCTCTGTTAAACATCATTTGGGAAATATTTAAAAAATAAAAAAATAAAGGGGGGCTTATATCTGTATGTGTGTATATCTGTGTGTGTGTGTGTGTGTGTTTACACACGTGCTTGTGTAACTGAGTACATGCAGTAAAGTAATACAGACAGAATTCTGCAGATTTATTACATTTAAATTACGCCATTCACTATGAGCTCTACTTTAACAATCTAGGCTCAAAAGACTGGCTTGAGGAGCATCCTGGCTATGACATATGTAAAACATACATAATTAATTCAAAACTTGTCTGTATGGACATTGAGATATTGTTTTACACTATTCTGCTGATATGAGTTTGACTAATCAGTTATATAACTAGAAATGGTCCACTGGGCAAAAAAAATTATTATCTTTCAAGGAAACCTAACTTGATATATTTAAAGTTTTGTCTTTCAGTTTTATGTTTGCTTTGCTGTTATAACTAATATCATTCTACATAATCAACATTGTGGAAAAATAGCAGTCATTTAATAGTGACCACGTCAACAATTAAGTTAATATTATAGTGAAATTAATAGTTAAACGCAGACTGCAATGCACATGCTATTTTTAAAGGCAGGATCTCAGTTACCTGCTTCTTCAACTGGGAGATGAGTTTGGGGAACTTCGTAGGGAAGAGCGGGTGAGGGCGTATATATAAAGAGCTCATCATTAGCAAAATAAATTAAACTAGCGGCGCTATCATTACCGCAAAAAGAAAGCTCTGTGAATAGACATAACGTTACCTTTCTTTTCAAAAAACGGTGATAGCAACTGCCGTCACCTTTTCACCCTCTCTGCTTTTTGTAGCCTCTCTTTTCGTTTTTGATGACCGGATTTAATCTGTGTTAACCATCGCTGCTTTGACAGTTTACCTGACGATCGCTCTCAAAGCATCAACTCTCTTCCCGCTACTGACGGACTGAACCATACAGTGAAAGGAGGGGGGTGCGATTTGACAGTGACAGACACGAGAGGCCGATATAAGCCGTTTTTTTTCTAATAAATTGTTTTACTTGTAATTTAGAGATACATTAATAATTTATATTACATTATAGTATTGATATTAATTATAAAGCAGATCTCTGGGGGCCCCTAGAGTGCATGGGCCCTTAGAATCGTCCTAACTTTCCCCCCCCTTAGCGGCGCCCCTGGCCTGAGTAGTTCATATTAACCCTGTAAAACCTGAATTATGAAAAAATAAGCAGAAAATTCTAATTTTTTAGAATTTAGATGTTTATTAAACCTTTTAACAAAATACAAAAAAAAATTCTGCCAAATATCTTTTTTTTAATCTTTTTTTTTGTATCATATTTGATACATCAGGCGTTTTGGTCACTTTTTGCTTCGAACAATGTTTAATTTAAATACAAAAACAAACTTTGCCCTTAACTTTTTGAAAACATAACATTTCAGGCAAATATTTTCTGTTGTTTTTTTTTCTCAGTTTCGCATTTTTCAGTCTTTTATTTGTCGTTGTGGTAAGCATGAAAGCAATTTCTGGCCTTGTTCAGGCAAAGATGCACCTTACACTTCTCACAATACACATGTGAGAAGTGATTGCTAGTGCAGTGCTTGCATCTCTGTCGGGTTTCCCAGGTTGGGAAATGATTAGTGCCATCCCTTCTCACATCAAGAGGCACACTGCAGCTTGACCTTTTACGGGGTGGTGTTGGAGTTGTTTCTGGAGAGGACAGTGGTCGGCCGCACTTTTTGTCTTTGACCTTTCCTGCGCTTGTGAGAGAAGTGCCAACCAAAGCCTGAAAACTTCGAAGAGCCATGGGTTTCATCTGAGGCTCTAGCCTTTTCTGGTCTCTTCTGTATAGGTTCCATGCATTAATGACTGCCACTGTAACAGTGTGCCACCAGATGTACATGTACCATCTCCGGGATCTGAAGCTGAATTTGTAAAGTGCAGACAGCATATCAAGGAGATCAACGCCTCCCATGAACTTGTTATATGCTTCAACAATGGCTGGTCTGGGGACCATTATGTGAGTTTTGGATTTGCGATCCCAGCGTTTCACATATCCCACAGGTTCAGTGCCCACAAAAGAGGAAATCAGGTTCACTGCTTTGTTGTCATACCATCTTACAATGATGTTGTTGTCCTGGTTTACTCTGAAGTCCATTGACCCTCTTCCATTTTTTTTCAGTTCTTTTTCATCCATCATGGTGCAGTTTGTCATCCTGTTTGTCCGGATTGTGCCAATGTAGTGGATTCCTCTCTCTTTTAAGTGTTGCACAAGGGGAACTGATGTAAAGTAATTGTCCGCAAAAACCTTGTGATTTTTACATGCTGGAAGTGTTGAAGTCATTTTCAGCACAACTTCTCCTGTAGCACCCACTTCAGACTTTTCTTTATCTGCATATTCTGCACCTTGACAAACATCAAAGTCATAAAGAAAGCCACTTTGTCCAGCACGTCCCCACATCTTGAAACCCCATTTGTGAGGTTTTGCAGGCATGTAGACACGTATATGAGATTTTCCCTTGAATGGCACCATAATTTCATCTACTGCATGACATTCTTCAGGAGGTATGCAGAGAAACTGGTCTCGCAGTTTTTGTAACCATGGCCTGAGCTTCCACAGTTTATCTTTCATTGCCTCATCAGAAACACTGAGGTTGTCCTGAAAGTGAATCACTGTAAGCAATTTCATAAACCGATCTCGAGACATCACATCACAAACTACAGGGAGCTTTGTCTCCATCTCCCAATAGGCTCTAACACAGGACATCTGTACTAAACCCATATGCATGTACATGCCTAGAACCTTTTCAATCTCGTTGGCATTTGTTAATACTGACTTGCCCTCTTTTTGTACACTGTACAGGTTTGTTTGTTCTGCAACTTCCTGAAGCATGTCATCTGTGACAAACTGTTTGAAATACATGTACGGGGTCCAGTCTCTCCTGTTTTCTGTCCCTTCCTCACCAGATGCAATGAAATCGACAGATGGAGCTTGATATTGCATTTTTTTCCATCTGTATTCTTTTCTTTTTGCATTGCCCTTTACTGACTGCTCCCTGATTGCATCCTCTGTTTGTGTTGTTGGGATCTCAACTTCTGTGCTAGGATGGACTACACTTTCTTCTTCTGAATCACTGCTGTCTGAACTTCTACCCTCATGCATGGCCTGTGGAGTCCATTCCTCATCCTCATCTTCCCCTAACTCCTCTATGTCACTTGAATTGCCATCCATAATTATATCGATGACATTTTCAAGAAACTTTCTTTTTCGCTCTTCTTCCTCTATTCTTTTTGACATCTAAAAATACACATAACAAATTGATCCATATAGCATAATGATTATGAATTGTTGCAAAAAATACCCAAAATGCATTTTAAAATGGCATGTCAGTAATTAATTTGATTAATTAAATCATCAAACTAGTGTGTGTTTGCATTGTAGTAGGCATAATGTACATACAATGTGCCATGACTGTGCGGAGATAAAGCACCTTAAAAACCTACAGTATCAAATTTGATACACACATTTTAACACGATTTAATTATAAAAAGAAGAATGAATTATTTAGTAATTATGCTTTGTATCAATTCAGCAAGTATTTATTTAATACAATTAGTAAGAATATAAATTTTATTCTTACCTTAACAACTTGAAATTAGCAAAGATTTTCAAGCCAAATGTGAGTGAGTGATTTTATGACAGCGGCCATTTATAAATGTAAAAAAAAAGCACTTCCACTGTCTGCAGCACAATGAAAATCCACCAGAGGGCAAAAAACAGGTATCAAATTATATACAACAGGTTTTAAAAGATAATTTTGATCACATTCATATGATACAGGTCTTTGAAACTTGTGTATCAAATATGATACGTGCGGTTTTATAGGGTTAATTAATATATTACACTCTAAAAAAAAAAGGTTCTTCAGTGGTTCTTCAGAAGTTCTTTGCGATATTTGAGGTGCTATTTAGCACTTTTACTGTGTAAAGAACCTTTAAAGCACCATAAAGGTTCTTCAGTGGTTCTTCAGTGGTTCTTTAAGGTGGTCAGGGTGCTATATAGCACTTTTACTGTGTAAAGAACATTTAAAGCACCATAAAGGTTTTTCAGTGGTTCTTTGGGGGGTTAAAAGTGCTATATAGCACCACTACTACTGGCAAGCACTTGTTCTTATAGCTAATTCTCATAACTCTTATGCCGGTTTTATTTGCGGAAAGGGTAAAGTAACATTATGAGCACCTTAAAATAAAGGTGCTATATAGCACCATTTGACAAAAGTACTATATAGCACCTATTTTTTAAGGTGCTGTATAGCACTAAAAAAGGTTCCCCCCTCGTTACGACCAAAGAACCAGTTTTGGTGCTATTTAGCACCTTTTTTTTTTTAGAGTGTATTTACTTTTTCTCTCGGTATCGCGGCTAGGACAAAACATTATAATTGCTTCAATAATCATTAAAAACTTCTTAACAGCTTTATCATTATTGTAAATGTGTTAAATGAAATGAAGATTCATTTTGGAAAAGATAAAATTAAAGAAATAAAAGACCACTAAACTAAACGCCAACTAAAATGAAAGTAGATACAAACACATATACAAATAGGCCTAAATAAATAAATGTATAAAGCAGTGTTTTAGCCTAAAAATAGAGAGATTAAATAAATATTAATTGAATAATTAAATAGGCCTAAATGTTTATTTACTTAAAGACATTACCAGTGATGTAATGTGGCATAACAGCATAAAAAAAGGAAAAAAGGCAGTCAAAAGTTAAAGCTAATTCATCAAAATTATATTAAAATACATTTGAGGTATAAAAAAATAAAACAGCTCATCAAAACAGTCTGTCTGCTATTTTATAGGCCTGTAAAGGGGGCTATATTATTTTAATTCATTTCTGTTTCTGTCACTGGCGGTTCAATGCGCGTGCCTGAGTAGTTCATATTAATTAATATATTATTTACTTTTTCTCTCGGTATCGCGGCTAGGACAAAACATTATAATTGCTTCATTAATCATTAAAAACTTCTTAACAGCTTTATCATTATTGTAAATGTGTTAAATGTAGAAAAGTCTGTTTTGGAAAAGTTAAAATTAAAGAAATAAAAGACCACTAAAATAAACGACAACTAAAATTAAAGTAGATACAAACACACATACAAATAGGCCTAAATAAATAAATATATAAAGCAGTGTTTTAGCCTAAAAATAGAGAGATGTACAGTGTTTAATATTTTAACGTGACTAAGACAGTTACCCAATAAGCTTTTTCATTTACGTTTTAACATAAAAAATAAAACATAAAAATAAACTAACCTACCTTAAGCAGATTAAAACAGCAAAAATGTGTCGTATGTTCTTAAACAAGTGTTCATATTTTTATATGAGGTGGTAAATGTATAAACAAAATTTTATTATAGCTGCTGAGCGCAACGAAATACAGACTAAACTATAGCCTATATTTATTACTGCCTATATTTTTTTATTAGCGAATAATGTGCAACATCGTGAAATTATTATCTTAAATAAAGGGGCATTAGGCCTACCTATTAAGTGTCATATAGCCTATGGAAATATTAATGTTTTAAGTCTGTCCGGAGCATGTTTGACGCCGTCTATCAAATATACTTTTTTTACTTGTAATGGCTCAGTATGTTTTGTATTTTGATTTCAATCTTAGTTACTTTGCACTTTGCGTGTGAAATATAATGCGCGCATAACCGCGTAAAAAAAGAAAAGGTTGTCAAAAGTTAGAGCTTATTCATCCAGAAAAAATACCTATATTAAAATACAGCATGTATGTTTATACAGACAGAGTGTGAACTTAGGGTAAAGCTTAAAGTAAAGCTAAGATATCCGCTTGGTTTTTAATGCATTTAAAAAGATTTGCGGTGAACCAAGATGTTTTAACAACCGCCTATTAACAAATATTATCATTATTGTAAATGTGTTAGCTAAATGAAATGAAGATTCATTTACGTTATTTGAAAAGCCTGGTACATTATTTAAACTGAAAAACAAGTTCAGGCTTCTGCAGATTTACGTGAGCTGACCGTCATCATACAGTCACAAAGTTATCGGTTGACATATGGAGATTCAAGACAGCAATAATGAATCTGAAGAACGCAGAAATGAGGAAGAAATAGCAGAGGATGAGTGCCCATGGCCACACCTGGAGGAGCTGTTCACCTACAGGTACATAGGGAAGAAAGGGGGCAGCTGTGCTGATGCAGTGTGAATGACTGTTATCATCTAAAAATGCTAATTAAATGTATACCCAAAACTGGAATATCGCATAAAAGACGTGCGAATAAAGCAGCGTTTCCGTCCAACAAGTCGAAGAGAACAAAATCGCCACTTTCTGATTAACTGGAGCCAAATGTCAAAAGTAAAGGAGAAGTTGCGTGAATATATTCATTTAATAAATGACTTGCAACTCAGAAGGCAACCCTGACACGCAGTGAACGTGTGGTGTCGTTTGAAGGCGTGAGACACGGAGTGCAGACGCTGACAATTCTGGAGATAATTAATATTATAATAACTACTGAAATGGTTAAGGCGTTTTAGAATGAACAAAACAACACTTTAGATGTATTACAATGTGCTCATCCCGCTGGCTTGTCCATTCACACACATTTTCAAAATATATGCGCATCACGGCGTTTCCAACAACCGTTTTTTATGTGCATATCCAAAAAGCGCATAAAATAAGTGGATAAAACCTGCCCTCTGCTGTGCCGTCTGGCAGGGTTTCCGCGGGGTCTTAAAAAGTCTAAGATTAAAAAATCTAGATTTTAGGCCTTAAAAAGTCCTAAACTCGCTGTTCTAGGTCTTAAAATATTTTTGCACAGGTCTTATTTTCCCGATGTCCGTGTAACGCTACATCTAATGCTCATTTAAATTATTTTTTGTTGTTGCTTGGTTTTGGTGGTGTTGTAGTTCTTTGTTTCACTACTCCTACTGTAATTTGTGGTATTACAACTACAAATGAGACCAGCATGCAATAGCCAATCAGCTTTCTGTTACTGAGCCCAGTGCGCGCGCGAATGTGACGTCGTCGCTGTGTTTGCGGAGGTTAGCTTTGGGTGCGCGCAACGTAATTTCGGCGCCGCGTTTAATTTGAGTTGAATATGAAACAGTTTGAAAAGATTTTGTCTGAAACAGGTACGACTGTACAGACATCTTAACGATCCTACCATGCGTGATCATCATAGAGATAACCAGATTACCAGTAATTCTTGGCTAGAAATTGCAACAGCCATGGAAAGGAGGAAAGTGTTTTGTTAAAGTTTGGAAAACCCTGAGGGATGAGTTTTAATATTACAGAATATGTTTTTCCACTTTTTATAGGTTTTACACTGATTGACTGAATTTTGAAGTTAAACAATGTAATAGCTACAAACTAAAATCAGTTTACAGTATACTGATGCCCAATTTCTAGGCTTTATTGGTGATAATGGACAGGATTGTTGGACCATTATTCCCTTTTTAGCTTATAAGTAGAGGACAGAAACTAGCCAGACAGTAATGTGTGAATTGTTGAGTGGGCAAAATAAAAATAAAACAGTTATTTTTTTGCTTTTGCTTGCCATATAAAGAATATAATTGTAGAGTAACCCATTTTCTCTTGTCATCGATATTTAACTTTAATAGGTAGAACTGTCCGAGATATAAACAAAAGCGAGTGATGCATCAAAGTTTTATTTAAAAAATCTTGAATGGTCATAAAACCTTATAATCATTCATTCTCTTCTCAGCTTAGTTCCTTTATTATCAGGGGTCCCCACAGCGGAATGAACCGCCAACTTATCCAGCATATGTTTTCCGCAGCAGATGCTCTTCCAGCTGCAACCTATCACTGGGAAACACCCATAAGATGTAGTTCAATAGTGCATCTAACCTGTCTTTAGTACTGTTCAATTTAAATAATTTTATTTTACCACAAATTTTGTGATTTTTCATTTCTAATATTGTAATGTAGGTCTTAAATTTAATACTTAATGGTCTTAAAAAGTCTTAAGTCTGACATTATGATATCTGCAGAAACCCTGCTGTTTGTTATGCCATGACACTGACATGTCTGTTTGGTTTGCATTGTGCATATTTGAAAATAACTGTCGGATGAAGGCTTTAGGACCCCGCGGAATTCTCTGCTGTTGTAGCTCGGATCAGCAAGCAGCACTTCAGTTATGTTTTGTGTTTTTGACGTAAAAAAATTATAATTCTGACGAGTGCAAACCATATTTCATGACACCAACATCAATTTGCAAAGAAAATGTGGCATTGAATGGGTAGGTTGATAAAATGATAGATTTTCAATAATCAATGTAGTCTTTCACTATAATTTTCTTAGAAAAGCTTTTTTCAAGCTTTTTTTCTAATAGGCCCATAGCCTAATATAGATATTTGAATTAACATAGTTCATTCCAGAAGTTGCAGTGCATAGAAACATAAGAAGGTAAATGTAGGTAAAAGATTTGTAGCCTAACCGAGATTTTGTCTCTCCAGGTTTGTGAATAATACTGGAGACATCCCCCTTCCCCCATCTCAAACCAAATGTTTGGCCATTGTTGTGTTAATGTGGATTGAGCTTTAACCGAAAAAAACAACAACCCGAAAAACACGGAATTGGTTACAGGGACTGGTAGCCTACAGAAAATAGCCTAATAATAATAATAATAATAATAATAATAATAATAATAATAATAAT
>CAIGQQ010030653.1:1872073-1891948 GCA_903798035.1 Danio albolineatus
ATTATTATTATTATTATTATTATTATTATTATTATTATTATTATTATCAGGCTCATTTCTGTAGCAGTCCCATGTAACCAATTCCGTGTTTTCGGGTTGTTGTTTTTTTTTCGGTTAAAGCTCAATCCACATTAACACAACAATGGCCAAACATTTGGTTTGAGATGGGGGAAGGGGGATGTCTCCAGTATTATTCACAAACCTGGAGAGACAAAATCTCGGTTAGGCTACAAATCTTTTACCTACATTACAGGCCTTCTTATGTTTCAACTTCTGGAATGAACTAATACTGATATCTAGTTCAAAAGCAAAAATTATTATTTGTTGCACGGCATAGGCTAGCCTATAGTGTGGAAAATATAATTTACAATGCAGCGACATCCTGGTCTGCATATCACTATGAAAAAAAAATCTTATAGCCGGCCTATTTCGGCTTCGGTCTACAGGACAAAATGTTTTTTTTTTTTTTTACACTGTATGCTATTCTATCCCATATCCTAAACATAGCCAATATTAAATATTAATATTTTAAGTTTCTAAAAGCACATTTTAATGTTCATTGGCTACACATCTGGGTCATAAATACGGCACACAGAATAACGCCGCTAATGAAAAACTATATACAATTTAAGCTCATTATAAATTAGCTTATATATATATATTTTTTTATTTCCCAGAGATGGGTTACAGCTGGAAGGGCATCCGCTGTGTAAAACATAGGCTATGCTGGATAAGTTGGCGGTTCTGTGGCGACCCCAAATTAATAAAGGGACTAAGCCAAAAAGAAAATGAATGAGTGAATGAATAAATATATTTATATATTTGTTAAAACGCGATTCTCCTTAGATAATCTCTTTATGCTATATTTAAGGATGTTGCATATTATGCGGTTATCTTGAGTAATTCATTCATTCATTTTCTTTTCGGCTTCTGTTTATTTACTGGTGCAAATATGTGTAAATGTATATTTTTTCAGTTTTTAATTAATTTCAGTAATATTACTGACTAATATGAAAATATTCATATGATTTATTTACAATTCAGTGTGTAGAGTAATATTTTCTGTCTTATAGTAGATATTTTATATGAGAGACTTGCTTTGTTTACCAAATAAAGTGGATCTAATTGATTCACATTGAAAACATTAAATCCGCAGATTCCATCTGGCCCTAGGTATGACCCAAATGTGTAGCCAATGAACGTCATGGTTACTTCCGTAACCCACGTTCCCCGAATGGGGAACGGAGACGTGTGTCTGAATCTCAGACAATGGGAGTTGCTAGACGACCAATCGTTCTGAAGATCAAGAAAACGGGCCAATGAAATGCCAATTGCATTGGCGGAGCTTCGCTCCACAGCTGAACCTGATGAGCTCGTTAGGGCTATATCAGTCAGCTGCGGAGGAGCTCCTTCAGAATTGCCTGCTGAAGAGCCGATCACTCAGCTCCCAGCTGGAGACTCAGGTGCTGTGGCAGAGGAGACACACGTCTCCGTTCCCCATTCGGGGAACGTGGGTTACGGAAGTAACCATGACGTTCCCCTTCATATGGGAACTTCGACGTGTGTCTGAATCTCAGACAATGGGAGACTGTATGGAAAACGCCACAGCAGCTAAGCCCGTCACGCTCCTGATGTGCAGATTGCCAAGCATAGCGTGAGCGCACTGACATCACCAAAAGCGCAACCTTCCAACGTCCCTAGGCCCTTAATTACCATTAACATGGGAATAATAATTTATTATCGGGAGTCGTAAATTGCCTTCACCTAGCTAATATAGACTAGGAATTTTTTCAATACGACAGTACGTTGGGAAAGCGTCAGTCCCCGAAGGGGGAGGACGCTGCGGAGGTCATCTGCTACCCAATAAGGGGGGAGCTTGATGACAGTAAAACATATGGACTAACCCTGATTAGGGGGAGTACTACATACAATAGGCTGGTTAGCTGTTAGGGAAGACACAGGACCACCTGGAAAGGGGGAACACACTGTGGTAGAATGCATATGGCCTCACCAAAATAGGGGATTGCTCATAGCTGGCACCAAACCTCAGTATGCGGGTTGACCACAAGGGGGCATACCAGAACAACACACTGAGCCATGCACTTGACTCCTCCGCTGAGTCAGGTGCTGGGGGCCTCGGAGGAATTCTCTAGGGTTCGCCTGAAAAGGGAAACTTACTAGTAGAATAATGAAAGCGCACGTATCTCCGGGTTAGGGAGCCTGGCGCAGCAAGCGTTTGTTGACACTGAGTCTAATTTTCTCCAGATTGATCGGGGTTACCCAATAATCTGGAGAAAACCGGCTCCACTCGAAGGTTATAAAACCTCGCGAATGTATTAGGTGTCGCCCAGCCCGCAGCTCTGCAGATATCTGTGAGAGAGGCGCCGCGTGCTAACGCCCAGGAAGAAGCGACACTTCTAGTAGAGTGCGCTCTCACATTTAGGGGGCGCGGCTCGCCTTGGCATTCATAAGCCAGCGCGATGGCATCAACTAACCAGTGGGCCAACCTCTGTTTTGATACGGCACTTCCCTTCTGCCGACCACCATAACAGATAAAGAGCTGTTCACAGGATCTTATGTTTTGCGTTCGTTCCACGTAAAGGCGCAAGGCGCG
This sequence comes from Danio albolineatus, assembly GCA_903798035.1. NCBI lineage: Eukaryota > Metazoa > Chordata > Actinopteri > Cypriniformes > Danionidae > Danio > Danio albolineatus. Next base: position 1,874,688 of record CAIGQQ010030653.1, read on the forward strand.
TACGGGACAAAGCAGTGAAAGGGCTGAGCCTGCCTCCTCCGAGGGCAGCGCTTGCAGGTTCACCACCTGATCTCTAAATGGGGTGGTAGGAACCTTGGGCACATAGCCGGGCCGGGGTCTCAGGATAACGTGAGAGTAGGCCGGCCCGAATTCAAGGCACGATTCGCCGACCGAAAATGCCTCCAGATCCCCGACTCTCTTAAATGATGCCAATGCGGTCAGCAGAGCTGTCTTTATAGACAGAAATCTAAGTGATACTGACTCGAGTGGCTCGAACGGGTCCCTCTGCATACCTGCCAGGACTACAGAGAGATCCCAAGAGGGCACGAGAGGGGGGCGGGGTGGATTTAAACGCCGCGCACCTCTGAGGAACCGGATGATTAGATTATGCTTCCCGAGCGTGTTGCCATCCACCGCGTCATGATGAGCGGAGATGGCAGCCACGTAAACCTTCAGTGTGGAGGGCGACAGCCTACTCTCCAACTTCTCCTGAAGGAAGGATAACACAACGCTAATCTGGCACGTTCGGGGTTCTTCTCTGCGAGAAGCGCACCACTCAGCGAATAGACTCCACTTCAGGGCGTAGGCATGCCTCGTAGAGGGTGCTCTAGCCTGAGTGATGGTGTTAACCACCGAGGGAGGTAAATCACCTAAGTCTTCCGAGCTCCGTCTATGTACCACACGTGGAGGTTCCATAGATCTGGGCGCGGGTGCCAGATGGTGCCCCGTCCCTGAGAGAGGAGGTCCTCCCTCAGAGGAATGCGCCAGGGAGGGGCCGTCGCGAGGAGTGAGAGCTCGGAAATCCAGGTCCGGTTGGGCCAGAGAGGCGCAACGAACAAGACCTGCTCCTCGTCCTCCCTGACTTTGCACAGTGTCTGCGCGATTAGGCTCACTGGGGGAAACGCATACTTGCGCATGCCCGATGGCCAGCTGTGGGCCAGTGCATCCGTGCCGAGGGGGGCCTCGGTCAGGGAATAAAACAGCTGGCAATGAGCGTTCTCGGGGGAAGCAAACAGATCTATCTGGGCTTCCCCGAAGCGCGCCCATATCAACTGGATCGCATCGGGGTGGAGTCTCCATTCTCCTCGGTGCACTGGCTGCCGTGAGAGCGCATCGGCTGCACGGTTGAGCTCGCCCGGAATGTGAATGGCTCGCAGCGATTTCAGCCGCGTATGACTCCAAAGGAGCAGACGGCGAGCGAGCTGAGACATGCGGCGGGAGCGTATACCCCCCATACGGTTGATGTACGCTACCGTCGCCATGCTGTCCGTCCTGACCAGCACGTGTTTCTGCTCCAGCACCGGTAAAAAGCGGCGGATAGCTAGAAACACTGCCAACAGCTCCAGGCAGTTGATATGCCAATGCAGGCGGGGTCCGGACCACGAACCCGCAGCTGCATGCTCGTTGCACACAGCCCCCCAGCCCGTGCTGGAGGCATCCGTCGATACGACAACATGCCTGGATATTAGCCCTAGGGGCACACCGGTCCGTAGAAAAGCTAAATCCATCCAGGGACTGAGGGTGCGGCGACACAGCGGAGTGACGTGCACCCGGTGCGTGCCCGCGCGCCATGCCCGTCTGGGGATTCGATCGTGAAGCCAACGCTGAAGTGGTCTCATATGGAGCAACCCGAGCGGCGTGACAGCGGCAGCGGATGCCATATGCCCCAGGAGCCTCTGAAAAGATTTCAGTGGAACCACTATATTCCTGTCGAGCTCTTTCAGACAAGAGAGCATTGACCTGGCGCGCTCCTCTGAGAGGCGCGCTACCATAGCGATCGAATCCAGCTCCAGCCCGAGGTAAGAGATCCTCTGCGCGGGGCAAAGTTTGCTCTTCTCTCGGTTGACCCGAAACCCCAACTGGTCGAGGTGCCGAAGCACTTTGTCCCTGTGCATAATCAATTGATCCCGAGACGAGGCTAAAATAAGCCAATCGTCGAGATAATTGAGGATGCGAATGCCCGAGAGCCGGAGCGGCATGAGGGCACCCTCCGCGAGTTTGGTGAAAACCCGCGGAGACAGAGAGAGCCCGAAGGGGAGGACTTTGTACTGCCATGCTCGTCCCTCGAACGCAAACCGGAGGAATGGGCGGTGGCGTGGAAGGATGGAGACATGAAAATACGCGTCCTTCAGGTCTATAGCTGCAAACCAATCCCGAGGACGGACGCTGCAAAGCAAGCGTTTCTGCGTGAGCATCCTGAACGGCATCTTGTGCAGATGGCGATTCAGTCTGCGCAGATCTAGGATTGGTCTTAACCCCCCGCTCTTTTTGGGCACGATGAAGTACGGGCTGTAAAACCCGGACCTCATCTCGGTTGGAGGGACCCGCTCGATTGCACCCTTCGCCAGGAGGGCAGCAATCTCCTCTCGCAAAACAGGGGCGCTCTCGGGAGTGACCCGTGTAGAGTGAATGCCCGTGAATTTGGGAGGGCGAACGGCGAATTGAATCGCATAACCGAGTCTGACCGTCCGTATGAGCCACCGCGACGCGCCGGGCAGCGCTAACCAAGCTGGCAGGGCGCGCGCTAATGGCACCATCGGAGTGATCGTAGACGTGCCAGCGGAGGGGCAGCTCGGGAAGGGAGTGCTCGCCCCGAGAAGCTGCGCGTCCCGAGGAAGAGCTGAAAATAAGAGAATGTCTCTTACCTTCCTCCCTGGATCCCGCGGTGAGACCGGAGTGAGAGAAAGGAGTCCGTTCTGCTGCACTCTGATGGTCTGTGGCGAATGGGCCCGGCCCTGCGAGCTGGAAGGCGGAGCGTCCCAGACTGACAGTGCTCGGGTTTGCGCATCCGGAGAGAGAGGAAACTGCTCTTTTATTGAAAATTTGGTCGCCGCCAGCCCGGAGGCCGGCAGCGGAGTTTTCAAAGTCGATGTTACTGACTGTAGATGTTGTAGTCCTCGGCCCCCCACCGAGGAAAGAGCAGGTCCCCTCTTCTCCGGATGGCCCGTCTCAGGGACGCTTCGCGGTCCGTTTACCGGACTTAACGGCGCCCTGGGGCGGAGGCGTCACAGTCCCGCGAGTCGCTCGGCGTTGCCGCTTGGCCGGTGGAGCGGGCAGCGGAAGCGGAGCGGATGTTGAAGCCGCGGGTGGACGCCCTCGGCGAGGAACAGCCGCAGCGGATGGGGCAGCAGGAGGAGCAGTTTTCCGAGCCCGCTGATGGATGATCTCGCCCACCGCTTTGGACTGCTCTTTCACCGCGGAGAATTCCTGGGTGAATTCCCCCACGGTGTCGCCGAACAGGCCTGCCTGGGAAATGGGAGCGTTAAGAAAGCGAGCCTTGTCAACGTCTCTCATCTCGGCCAGGTTCAGCCAGAGGTGGCGCTCCTGGACCACTAATGTGGCCATCGTCTTACCCAGGGCACGAGCAGCCGATTTGGTGGTCATGAGAGCATAATCGGTTGCCGTGCGGAGCTCATGCATCAATCCTGGGGAAGAACCACTCTCCTGCATCTCGGCCAGCTTCTCGGCTTGGTAGCGTTGATAGGTGGCCATAGCATGCAGAGCGGACGCGGCCTGGCCCGCAGCAGTGTAGGCTCTGGCCGTGAGAGACTCAGATAACCTGCACGCTTTGGAGGGGATTTTGGGTGGACCTCTCCAGGCAGAGGGGCCTTGCGGGCAAAGATTGACCGCAATAGCGCGCTCTATCTGGGGAATCGCCTCATATCCCCGGGCCGCTCCGCCGTCAAGAGTGGTGAGAGCGGGAGCGCACGAGGACCGGGCAGAGAAAGGTGCCCTCCAAGCCTGCGTGAGCTCACTGTGTATTTCCGGGAAGAAGGGGACGGGGGGTCTGGAAGGTCTCGCCTTCTTTCTCCCCACGTAGCACCCATCTAAGCGGTTCGGCCGCGGTTCTGGGGGACAAGCCATCTCCAGTCCTACGGCCGAAGCAGCCCGGAATAACACGGCCAACATGTCCGATTCTAAATCCGAGACCGCGCTGACAACCCCGGAGGGTGGCAGGGGGTCTGGATCATCATCGGAGCCTGTCAACCCGCCCTCCGATGCAGTGATGGACATCACGTCTCCGGTGTCATCTAATGAGAGCGCGGCCAGCCCGGAGGATGGACCAGCGCCCTCACTCGAAGCAGAAACAGAGCGCACTGAAGAGGAGCGAGGGGTCCGCGGGCCCGGAGGCGACGGATTAGCCCCCACTGTAACCCTCAGGCCTGCCCGTGTGCTAACCGCTTGGCGGGGAGCAGCAGGGGTGACTCGCCCTAATGCAAGGGCTCGCCGCGACCTCAGTTGCGCAACAGTCAAGCCATCGCAGTGCGGGCAAGAACTGTCCGCGAGCACCGCATCAACATGCTGGACCCCCAGACATGTGACACAATACTCGTGCCTGTCATCCGGAGCGAGGAAACCACCACATCCAGAAACGCACGGTCGGAACGACATCTTTAAAAAGACGCGCTACACAACCGTGTGCTCTCTTAGGGAATTCTGCTCTTTTAAAAAACTGCTCTTTTATGTCACCAGCGAAACGCAGAGGGGACAGGAAACCCAGCTCAACCACCGCTCTAGCGTCTTCTCCCGCACTGGTGAAGGTAAGGCTTTCTTCTAATTTTGAAGTCAGCTTAGCAGAAGGGTTCTTCAGTCTCGATCGGGTCTGAAGCAACAATTCTGAAGGAGCTCCTCCGCAGCTGACTGATATAGCCCTAACGAGCTCATCAGGTTCAGCTGTGGAGCGAAGCTCCGCCAATGCAATTGGCATTTCATTGGCCCGTTTTCTTGATCTTCAGAACGATTGGTCGTCTAGCAACTCCCATTGTCTGAGATTCAGACACACGTCGAAGTTCCCATATGAAGGGGAACAATGTAAACATTAAAATGTGCTTTTAGAAACGTAAACTGTTAATATATGTTGACTATGTTTAGGATATGGGATAGAATAGCATAATGTGTAAAAAACAAAACAAAAAAAACAGTTTGTCCCGTAACCCGGGTAAACCGAAATAGGCCGGCTATAATAATAATAATAGCCTAATAATAATTCCTTACGTTTATATAGCGCTTTTCTTGGCACTCAAAGCGCTTTACACAATGGGGGGATCTCCTCAGCCACCACGATTTATTTCTTGTATTACGCGTCTGTCACGGATTGGCCAGGCTCTCCCGGCACTCATCAACCCAGAGCACCATCACCTGCATTCTGATTGACACACAGCTGTTTCCCATCACCGAGCACCCATAAAGACCCCATCTTCACGACACTCAGACGTCCGGGCTCGTTGACTCGAAAGCGGACTCTGAGTGTCTCTCCTGGCACTATCAGCACTCGAATCGAACTGTTATTATTACTTACCCAGTCTCTCTGTCTCTGCGTAGTTCCTCCTGTTCCCTGAGTCTTCCGTCTATGGTCCTGTCGTCGTCTGTTCAACGTTTGTCAAGTATCTGGTGTGTGTCGTCCATCCTCCTCACGTGTACTCTCCTCCTGAAGCAAGTTAAAGTCTGTTCCTGAGCCTTCCTCCACATATCCTCCTGGTGTTTCTCCAAAGTGTTATATGTTGTCAACAATAAACTCACCTATACGTTTCACTATCCTCAGATCTCCGTCTGCTTCATAACAGAAGCCCGGACCTCAACTACAGTGACCATCAGTCTCTCGTCTGGCTATCATCCACAGTCTAATGGCCAGACGGAGAGGAAGATCCAAGAAGTGGGACGATTCTTGAGAACTTTCTGTAATGGTCACCAGAACTCCTGGAACCAGTTCCTGGGCTGGGCTGAGTATGCCCAGAATTCACTGCGGCAACCCACCACCGGACTCACGCCATTCCAGTGTGTGTTAGGATACCAACCACCACTATTCCCCTGGGATGGCGAACCATCTGATGTCCCCGCAGTGGATCACTGGTTCCGGGAGAGCGAGAGAGTCTGGGACGAAGCCCATCAACATCTCCAGAGGGCAGTCCGCAGGAACAAGGTGGTAGCCGACAGGAGGAGAACAGAAGGACCAACTTTCATTCCAGGGCAAAAGGTATGGCTCTCCACAAGGGACATCCGCCTGCGACTGCCCTCCCGGAAACTGAGTCCCAGATTCGTTGGTCCCTTCACCATCCTGGAACAGGTCAACCCCGTCACATACAAACTCCAACTCCCAGCACAGTATCGTATTCACCCCACATTCCATGTTTCATTACTTAAACCATATCACGACCCTGTCCTTTCCTCCACAGAGCCTGGCCACGAAGAGGAACCCCCTCCTCCATTACTACTCGAAGAAGGAGCAGTCTACGCCGTGAGTGACATCCTACGGTCCCGGCGTCGTGGTGGTCAGTTGGAGTACCTCGTGGACTGGGAGGGATACGGTCCAGAGGAAAGATCATGGGTTCCCAGAGCAGACATTCTAGATCCAACATTACTGAATGAATTCCATTCCAATCATCCCGAGTTCCCGGCACCCCGTGGTAGAGGTAGACCACCACGACGTCGGAGGTATAGGCCCTCAGGAGCGGGCCCTGGGGAGGGGGGTAATGTCACGGATTGGCCAGGCTCTCCCGGCACTCATCAACCCAGAGCACCATCACCTGCATTCTGATTGACACACAGCTGTTTCCCATCACCGAGCACCCATAAAGACCCCATCTTCACGACACTCAGACGTCCGGGCTCGTTGACTCGAAAGCGGACTCTGAGTGTCTCTCCTGGCACTATCAGCACTCGAATCGAACTGTTATTATTACTTACCCAGTCTCTCTGTCTCTCCGTAGTTCCTCCTGTTCCCTAAGTCTTCCGTCTATGGTCCTGTCGTCGTCTGTTCAACGTTTGTCAAGTATCTGGTGTGTGTCGTCCATCCTCCTCACGTGTACTCTCCTCCTGAAGCAAGTTAAAGTCTGTTCCTGAGCCTTCCTCCACATATCCTCCTGGTGTTTCTCCAAAGTGTTATATGTTGTCAACAATAAACTCACCTATACGTTTCACTATCCTCAGATCTCCGTCTGCTTCATAACAGCGTCGAGTATAAATCAGCCTTAAGGCGACAGCGCTACCCACTGTGCCAAGGCGTAGCCCGTATTGATATTATTCATTTTTTAAAATAATATCTATAAATATTTTTGACAAAAACTCTCGGCAACCTTTACTGGCTGCTGTGTCTTTAATATGGTGGTAATATTATTATGCATTATTGAAACATCAGAGAGGTTTTTGTAAAATGAAAGTTGAAAATGGCTTGAAACGGGTTAATTAATTTGTATATACCAAAATTGTTATAGCTGTATTTCGTTGCGCTCAGCAGCTATAATAACATTTCAGTTTTACATTTTTCACATCATATAAAACATAAACTTGTTTGAGGACATACAAAACATGTTTGCTATTTTTCCAAATCCGTTTATAAAGCATGCGCAGGACTGGATGACGGGTATCGTTTCTGCTTTCACTCATCCAAAAAATGCCCTGTTTGCACGATTTGATTAATATCATCGTATCCAAATACTTTATAAAAATATTTTCAAAACTCCGTTGTTTATTGTTTAGAAAATATATATATTTTTTCAGATATAGGCTTTTGTAAAATGAAAGTTTAAAATGGCTGCAGCAGTTTATTAGCATTTTCTACACTGTATATGTGCAACAGTTACCAGTTTTAATAATAGTAATACTACTACTACTACTACTACTACTACTACTACTACAACCACTACTAATAATAATAATAATAAGCAATTATAAGTAGACTATTCATAAAGTTATTCCCTCCGGCAGTGACAACGTCCTGCAAGCATAAAGAGATTATCTAAGGAGAATCGCGTTTTAAAAAATATATAAATATATTCATTCATTCACTAATTCATTTTCTTTTCGGCTTAGTCCCTTTATTAATTTGGGGTCGCCACAGAACCGCCAACTTATCCAGCATATGTTTTACACAGCGGATGCCCTTCCAGCTGTAACCCATCTCTGGGAAATATAAAAAAAAAATATATAAGCTAATTTATAATGAGCTTAAATTGTATATATTTTTTCATTAGCAGCGTTATTCTGTGTGCTGTATTTATGACCCAGATGTGTAGCCAATAAACATTAAAATGTGCTTTTAGAAACTTAAAATATTAATATTTTATGTTGGCTATGTTTAGGATATGGGATAGAATAGCATACAGTGTAAAAAAAACAAAAACATTTTGTCCCGTAGACCGAAGCCGAAACAGGCCAGCTATAATATTTTTTTTTTCATAGTGATATGCAGACCAAGATGTCTTGCATTGCGAATTATATTTTTCCACACTATAGGCTAGCCTATGCCGTGCAACAAATAATAATTTTTGCTTTTGAACTAGATATCCAGTCAAAGCACAACGCATCCCAGCATTATGGATATATTATTAGCTTAATATTATAATTATTAGACATTCGTGGATATAATGCGCTCTTTTAAACAAGCAGATTTTTTTTCCTTATGCAGGTTGTTCGCTCTGCATGCGTGTGAAAGAGAAACGAGGAGAGAATGAACATGCGGTTAACTTCATAAACCACTAATAGCAAAAGGGAACCTATTTTGAGTTGTAAGGATCCATGTATTAGCCCAACGACGAAGCTAACAGCATGGGTGAAGTTAAATGCATGTAAGCCTTTTAGCACATGTGAAGAGAAATATTTAACGTATTTTAATTCGTTTCCAACTCCGAATTTAATCTGACTCCAATTTATTATAATTTGAATGCTCATACATAAAGAGAGTTTGATTTAGCCACTAGATTATATCATATTAAGTCAGTGATTGTCAGGAAATATGAGAGTTTAAACAAGAATTGTATTTATTTGTCGGGCAAAGATTTTCCATTCCAATTCACATAATTATACACAATATGTGCCAATACAGATTGTACAACAGAGTTAAAGATTAATACCTGGCCATGTAGAAAGACATTGCAACATATAAATTCTGGAACAGAGCCCAGAAATTTGTACGTTGCAACGGGGTCTTCTGGTTAAAGAATCCCCCGATCTGTACAAAACCTTTACCTTAAATACCCAACAGGGCGTCACAGTTACCCTTGCCTTGTGTATTGATGTGTTAATCACCTCTGGAGGGGGAGCATCTGGCAGAGATTTCATCAAGGTTAAAACCAAATTCAACAAATACCAGTGAAATATTATAATGACCTTAAGACCACTTTACCAATCACACAGAGACATTTAAAATGATACCAAACATGAATATAAAACTACAAGATGCACCAAGTTAAAACCTTGAACAGTTTATGTGAGATGTAAATGGTCTACTCTGATGGAGCAAAGACATACAGTCAGGAAGAGAGCTCAGGATGATTTGAATAGAACAGATGAACAGCTGGTCTTCTGATCTTCTTATATTAGCCTGTTCATTGTTTTAATGCTTGACCATTCTCGTGGTCTTGTCTCGTGGAATTCCATAACAATTTTCAGGGTTTATTATCATGGAGAGACATAGCCAATTCTTACAGTGTGCACAAGAGTGTTTAACGTGTAGTGGCAGTTGGTCAAATATTTGTAACCTAGCCTATAATAAATAATAATTGTTGATAAAGCAAGTGAAACTGCGATCAGTGGACGCGCTCCATCGGCTCAATAACCTTTTTATTATTTTGTGCAGTGCCGCGATTTTCATATCTTGTGCGCATGATGGTCAAACAAACCATGATAGTCAAACAAATCAAAACCTTCTTTTCACCCCAACACAATTTATTAGGGCAATATAAAGGCAAAAGAACTTAATTCTTATATTTGCTTAATTTTAGCAGCCTAGGGCTACTTCTCACCATGGATTCTGTGTTTTCTATAGTGTAAAATCATTGCTAAGAAAACTAAAACAAACCAACAAAATTATAACTTCATTGAACAAACCCTTTCACATATGCTACAGTACACACTTATAGTGTCATCCTATTGTGAAAAGGCAAAGCTGAAAACCTATGGTTAAGGCGCCACCCAGCGGCCAAAAGCTGTTGGCGCACTTTTTAACGCCGCCGCGGCGGGACGAATGGCGGTAATTAGGGCGTTTTGAACTAGAGACATCTGTATCTTTAACGATCAGGTGCCTGAAAACGTACCTAAACTGTTGTATGTTTGCGCTAACCATTTTAGCGCAGACTGCTTTGAGAATGCGGGACAATTCCACTTGGGATTTGCGAGTAAATTATTTTTGAAAAACGGATCAGTTCCAACAATCTGCGATCCTGCCTTACTTCGAGTAAGTATTACAATTTCTGTACTTCTAACTTTAGCAATCTAATAATGTTGAGCCGAAATGAATAGCATTGCGGCTAAAGCTACTTCGGATGTTTTGTTTGCACGTGTTTACTGTTATTGTGCTTTGCTAAAAACAGTCGATATTCTTTAAGCAGTAAGTGTTAATGTGTCCTTGAAGAAGTTTTAGCCATTAGAAACAGAAACCGTAGAAAAACATTGTAATAGAGCAGTACCAGTAGTGGCTACAGCTAAAGTTTGTTGTGTAAAATGGATGTTTGTTGATATGTGTTCACTGTAGCTGCACGTGTCCGCAGTTGTTTACAATAAGATCGGTGTGTTTTCAGCGAAGTAAGGTCCTTAAAATTGTTTGTTTTTTTAACAAACGCCACAACGTCGACACAGAGCAACAAGGTGGATGTTGATTGCCAGACAGAACCATTACAAATGTCTTTACGTAGTGGTGGTACGCAGTTGTCGTTTAGGACGCTTCAGCCCAAACACAGGAGTACGAGTAAGCTAGTTTCTGTGTTTTTTTGGCAGCAATATATATTGTATTTTACTGTCTTTATAAACGTGTACTAATATTAGTCATACAAATTACACTACAGGTGTCCAGACAACAGTATCCAGCTTTGACCTGACCATACCATCAGCCTACTCTACTGTATTTATGACTTCAACGCCCCTCAAACCTTCATTAAAAAGACCTCGTCTGGAGCTGGAGGAGGGGGAGGAGGAGGAAGAAGCTGAAGAGACTCTAACAGAGTCAAAGATTATAGCCCAAGACTCTGATGTGACATATGACCCTGCAGGGGAAGACACATTTGCAACTGAACCAACAGACTTATCGTGAGTTATGCATTATGTAAATCATTCACAAGTTTGTATATTGTCATTATAGCAGGCATCATAATTTTTACTTATTTACATTTATGTATTTTTACAGAATCCAAGCGTGCCCAGTTCAAAACATTGCTAAGTTCATTGTCTATGAAACATGCCTCATGGAGCTCTTTAGTGACTGCCCAGTGTGTCAGAGGAGATGTGATGTAAAGTCACAAAGGCTTGGGACATTTCTTAGCGTAGAGTAAGTCTGCAAGCACTGCGAGTTTGTGAGAAAATGGAACAGTCAGCCAATTATTGGTAGTACTCTAGCTGGCAACCTACATCTTTCTGCTGCAGTCTATTTGAGCGGTGCTTCATTTTTTGTAGTTGAACAGGTAATTATCCAATAAATAATTTATCACATTTCTTTTACAAAAACAATATCAGTTATGTCTCAGGGTGTACATTGTACAATATTATTGTACTAAAAATTCACCTCTGTGTTTTCAGGTATTTGCCACAATGAAGCTGCAAATTTGTAAATATAATTCCTTTCGTCGACATGCAAGAATTTGCATTGAACCAGCTATTGACCACAAGTGGAAAAATTGGCTAAGTTAAATGCTAGAACAGCTCAGTCAAAGAGACGATGTTATCGTTGGAGGAGATATGAGGGCTGACTCACCAGGTATTTTGACAATTTTTTTTTTCTTATAATTAAAATGTTTTATTTATAATTAAATACTGTTTAATAACAAAAAGGAATATAAAATACAAGCATTTCAAAAATGTGTTTAAAATAATTATGTATGGTTTGTTCTTGAAGGTCACTCTGCCAAGTATGGCATTTATACAATGATGGACCTTGCAACTAACACAGTGGTGGACCTACAGTTAGTCCAGGTAATACAGAAGAGTGTTATGTGGACTAGAATGTTTTTTGTTTTGTTTTTTTTTTTGTGGAAAATATGCAATTTATCTTTTTTCCCTCTGATTTAACCTTTTAATAGAGTAATGAAGTGGGGGGCAGTTACCATATGGAAAAAGAAGGCCTGAAGAGAAGCCTTGACCTGTTGGACGCTTGCGGTGTCAGTCTAGAATGCATTATCACTGATAGACATCCTCAAATCCAGAAATATCTCAGGGACCGAAATGTCACTCAATTTTATGATGTGGCACATCGAGAAAGGTATGTAATTTAGTAGTTATGCATTTACTATGTCAATTTGACAGTTACAGTTCTTACATTTGTATTATTAATGTATGTGTTGATGTAATCAACACAAATTTTTCTATAATTTTCAGGAATTTCCAAAAAACTGGACAAGATATGCAAGCTGAAGGGGTGTGAGAAGTTGCGTAAATGGTTGCGTAGCATCAAAAACCACATCTACTGGACTGCTGCATCATCCACAAATGGTCCTGAAAGAGTAGCAAAGTGGACCTCTATCTTGAATCATGTACAAGACAAACATGTACATGAAGACCCCAATTTTCCAATTTGTCTGCATCCGCCACGGATAAGCAGAGACAAGAACAAATGGCTGTCAGCTGGTAAGTTCTGTACAGACGAACTAAATATTGTCTTGATAAAACGATTGCAAAACAGACCTTGTTTGTTTGTTCAGAATTGTTTTCAATTCAGACTCTAATAACTAAAGAACATTTTAACTTGTTTAGCAACATTGCTGTTCTACAAGCTGAAGAAAGTTCTCGCTAACAAGAGAATATTGAAGGATGTGGCCAAGCTAAGTCCTCACCACCAGACATCTACAGTTGAAGCTTTCCACAGCGTCATACTGCGGTTTGCACCCAAAAATGTGGTATTCCCATTTCTGGGGATGCTATGCAGGTAAAGCCACTGATCTGGAATTTATATTTCAGTGTCATAAAGTCTTCTCATGGTATGTCATTTACATTAATCTTTTATTTTTTTTAGGCTCTACTTGGCTGCACTGCATTATAATGAAAATGTCGGCCGTCCCCAGGCCACATCAACAACTGGTAAACCCCTTTACAAGCTTGCCTTTCCAAAGGCAAAGAAAGGAGAGTATAGGGTCAGAGAAGTGAAGACACAACAAACGGTCGCTAACTATATTAATATTTATATTTCAATAAATAAAAAAAGTAATTGCCCTTTACGTTCACAATACACTTTCCCAACTCACAAAACACAATAAAAAAAGTAAAAAGAAAACTGTTATATTGCACAGGTTACGTAGAAGAGCTGCTGGACCTCATCTTCAGTGAAGTCTTAGTGGACCCGGCACCTTATGTTGATGAGGTGTTGGGAATCCACATACCACCTGCTCTATCATCAGCCTATGACCGACCTGAGATGGAGGAGGCCATCTCCAGCAGGGTGACTCGCTTCAATCAATAGCTGTCCGAAAACCTACATAGCTGCCCTGCTCCTCAGGAAACTGTCTGCGAATCTGCAGCACCACACAGGCAGGAATCACAACACGGACTCTCCGCCCGAGGAAACCCCAACACCAGCTCACAAAGCTCCGATAAGCCAAAAAGCGGCACTGTCTAACAGAGACATAATAAAACATTTTTAGAAGTTGCACTACAAGTTGTCCTTGGTACGATCACAAATACAATTAGATTTTTGATTAACTAACTTAAACAAAATACATTATTCATATTTCATTTATTCAGCTGCCAATGTATGTTTGATATGTTTGTAGGTGTTTATAGATATACTTTATGTTTTCTGTTCATGGACAATTGTATTTAATTCAACAAAGTGGAACAACTTAGATTTTGCTTTTTTTATATATATTTGTACAAGTTTATATATTTTGTATTTGCCAATTACAATTTTTTTAAATACTTCAATATAAAGTATTTATATGACTCAGGATTTGAAGCATCTTTTCAAATTTTTTTATATTTCTTTGCAATACTTTGTGTGCACTGTTGTTGTATTTGCTGTATTTGTTGTATATATCTGTATTTTGCACCGTCTAGGGCAAGCAGCTAAGCTTTTCACTCATCATAGCACACGTGCTGCTGATGATGTGACAATAAAAGTGATTTGATTTGATTTTGTGTATATGTCTATGTGTGTATGTATGTATGTGTGTATATATATATGTATGTATAATATATATATATATATATATATATATATATATATATATATTTATATATATATATATATATATATATATATATATGTACACCTATCTGCCTATATAGAGAGAGAGAGAGAGAGATACATATAATTTGAGTTTATATATTGTTAAGTGACTTAAAAAAGTTATAATACAATAAAAATGTATTAAATTAATCAACCTTTCATGTAGTCATTCAAATGGTCATGTTGAAAATAGAAGCAATAAAAAATGAGGTACATAATTCCCTTTTATTAAAAAGAACGTGAGCATGCAGATCATGATCATATACGATGTAACCTGTTATTGATTCTATTTATTTAAACTCACTTTTGTCTTCCACGGATTCGCAAGGCACCATAGTCAGCTTTGCAAATATTCGATGCGTTTTGCAAGGAATATATATTCAGGCAAACTGGATCCATTCCTGGATGGTCCGTCATGCACGAGGGTCGCACTTCCAGTTGCTCCATTCGTCTTCTAACCTTATTACACGACACATAGTTATGCTGTTTATTTTCTCATTCAATGTCTTTAGAGCAGTAACATAAACTGGAAATTTACCTGCTGTATCTCCCTACAGCATACATTTTCCACCTCAGTTGGCATTTTTTCACACTTGCCACACAAGCACCTGTCAATATTTGTAAACGTCAATATTCATGAATTGCATATAAATCATACCAATGCAGTGTTTATCTTAGTGGATATCTTTATGTCTTGTCTGTATTTGTTTGTAGAACTCTGATATGGCGAACTTTATCAAACGCATTACGGATGATGCATGCATTGTTACATAGCAGCTGTAAAAATGTACAAAGACATAAATGATTTTGTAACTACCACTCTTGACACATTCTGGCTCATTCGGATGATTGATTCCTCAACAGTCGTCTCTGCTTGTTCTGTGTCTGAGTCCGGGTCGTATATGTACGGCTGAATGCTTGTCCTCTCACTCATGTTGCTTCTCTCTGTCTGCCTGTCTCTTGCCGTACGTACACAAAGCAGGGGCGCTCTTGGCTCCGCCCCCTTGTTAAGATTGGCGGGAAGTCGAAACTAATTTGCATGTGAAGCAACACACCCCTAAAACAGCGACCTGTGTACACGCCCCCAAAATTTCACTTTTTAATACATTATAATAAAGCAATCTGAATTGTTTTTTGATCTGAACCCAGACTGGCACACTCAGAACAACCATAGTAGTGATATAAAATCTTAAAAAAGGGCTCTTGTATGTGCCCTTTAAAGCCCGAATTGGTTTTCTTTACAGTAGCAAATCTTCCTTTACGCACTCTTCAAAGCAGCATTTGGTCAAATTAACTGTATTACCAATTCTGGATTATGGGGATTTAATTTACAGATCAGTTGGATGTTATTTAACATGCCGCAATTAGTTTTGTTACTGGTGCACCGTTTAATACTCATCACTGCCAACTGTATTCTTTATTGAATTGGCCTTCTCTTCAATCATGTCGACAAATTCATTGGTTTCTGTTCATTTATAAAACTCTTATTGGAAAAACTCCACTATATTTACAGTCACTTCTTAACATTCAGGAAGTACGTCAAAATCTGCGCTCTAGTAATTTTATTAACCTTTGCTGACCCAAAGTTCGCACTTCATTTTATACGTATCATCCGTTGATACGGATGATACGTCATCGGACGGCGCCGAGAATGGCCGCCGCGGTACAGAGCTCCTCAGCTGTTGCAATGTTTTTGTTTGTTTTTCCTGTTTTGTGTTCATCCAACGTAATCAGTTATACCAAGGATGAGCTGCTGAACATTCTGCAGTGCACACCAATTGATCACCAGCCGTTTTTTGACTTCTCCAGCATTTTGCAGAGCGTTGTTCTCGGCGCGGCAGCTCTACGCTACAAGACGCGCAGGAGGGGGAAGCGAGCAGGCGCGCTCGTCAAAAACAGACTGCGTGGTTTCAGAATGCCGCTTCCTAGCATACATCTCGCGAATCTCCGCTCTCTTCCTAACAAAATGGAGGAATTACTTCTGCTCTCACGCATAAATAAGGACTTTAATAACTCTGCTGCGCTGTGTTTCACGGAAACGTGGCTAAACGAAGCCACTCCGGACAGCGCATTACAACTGCCAGACTTCCAGCTGTACAGAGCAGATCACGACACGGAGGCAACGGGGAAAACGCGCGGTGGTGGGACATGCTTTTACATCAACAGAAGGTGGTGTACGGATGTAACTGTGTTAAAGAAGATGTGCTGTCCTGACGTGGAAGTGCTTTTCATTAACTGCAAGCCGTTCTACTCGCCGCGGGAGTTTTCCTTGTTTATCCTGACCAGTGTTTACATCCCACCGCACGCGACCATGAGTACTGCTCTTTCACTACTGGCTGATCTAATCACAGAGACAGAACAGAAACACCCAGACTCTGTTTTTATCATTCTTGGGGACTTTAACCAAGCAAAACTCACACAATAACATTCTGGACCATTGCTACACAACAATAAAAGATGCATATCGCTCCGTGGCCAGAGCAGCTCTAGGACTCTCTGATCACTGCCTGGTTCATCTTATACCAACTTACAGGCAAAAACTTAAAACTACTAAGTCAGTATTAAGAACTGTTAAGAGATGGACCAACGACACAGAGCAGCCCTTACAAGCCTGTTTTGAATGCACTGACTGGAGTGTATTTGAAGCTGCAGCCACCGACCTGGACGAGCTCACAGAAACCGTAACATCCTACATTAGTTTCTGTGAGGAGTTATGCATCCCTATCAGGACCTAGTTATCATTTAACAATGATAAACCATGGTTCACACCAAAACTTAGACAGCTTCGTCAGGTCAAAGAGGATGCCTACAGGAGTGGGGACAGGATTCTCTACAACAAGACCAGGAACACTTTAACAAAGGAGATTGGTCTAGCTAAAAAGAACTATGCAAAAAAGCTGGAAAAACTAACGGTAGTTTTCTGCTAACGACCCTGCATCAGTGTGGACTGGCTTGAGAACCATCACGAATTACAAATCATCTCCCCCCAGTATCTGTCAGTAGCAGTAAACTTCTCGCTAACAACCTGAATATGTTCTACTGCAGATTTGACACCTTCGACCAGACACCCCCTACACAGCCATCAACACCTCTATCCACCTCCAGCCACAACCGCCCT
>CAIGQQ010030654.1:0-12300 GCA_903798035.1 Danio albolineatus
GATGACGTATGATGACGTGTGCAGGTGTTGAAGTGATGGCCCAATTCCAATTCTATTTTTGTACCCCTACCCCTTTCCCCCTTACAAACGAGGGTGAAGGGGAAGGGCTTGAAAACTTAGCCCTAAGAATTGGGCCTAAATATATGGAATCAGTACATAAAATTCTTGTAAATGATGAAGATAATGATGCATAAAATGATGAAGGTCTACAGCACAGAGAATACTGAGAATATGGCTGAGACGCTCCTATTGGCTGTTGCTCACTAAAGTCATTCCTCATTTGCATGAAGTTGCCAATAACCACTGTTGTTCGTGTAGGCTGAGATTGCCAAAAGTTACTAGCTCGCTACTGAATTGAATAGTCACTTGTTGCTGGTAGTGTGAAAGGAGTTTAAGTCTGGCAATCGAAATCGTTTAAATCAACATGCCTCAATTCAACAACTCAATCAAGCACGTTTAGCTCAATTTAGCCTAGAGCTGTGCAAAATTGTGATTTGTATGTGCTGTGGGCTGACTTACATGCCTACGCTTATTTCTTATTATATATGCTGCAGTTTTGCAAAAATTTGCATAAATACTGTGCCCCTAAAAACACATTTGTGTTCACTTAAGCTGTAGTTAGAATGAACGTCACTGGATTTAATCTCAAAAAGCAAACCAAGTAGAGTTTGTCAATTAAATGTAGTAGTAATAATAATAATAATAATAATAATAATAATAATAAGTGATTGACGAGGGAATCAATTGTTTCTATTGAACGCAACAAATTTCTTTGTTTTTAAATGTGACTTAAGTGTTTAGGATGACTTTTTGGGGCCATTGTATATTTGGATGGGTGAAATATTTTTCCGTCATGGTTCGTTGACAATTATCAGTGAAATTCGAGTTGAAATGATCTTTTTGTAAACAGTATCACGTTTAATCCGTTTCTAATGCATTTATACAGAGGAAAGAGGCGTTTGCAGCACAATTTTGTAGTTCAGCGAGTCACTGGGTCGATCGATTTTACTACTGTCTTCAAGAACTGTAGGCATAAAAACTAGACCGAGAATAGCGAAATGCACGAAACGGAGATGATATCATTTACTCAATAATAAACGCGTGTGTGTGTGTGTGTACATGATAGTAGAAGCAGCACAAGTTTTTGATACATATCTTATTAGTCAGTGCAGTACAGTAGTCTCTTTAAACTTTGTACTGGGTGTGTTGAACAAATTTTACCATTGCGTTGGATTTCAGAAATGGTTTTTGCTTTTCAAGTTGTATATTTCGTTTTATTCATTCTTAAGGCCTTGGAGTTTTCATCATTCTGTGCCATATGTGTATTTTTTATTTACTAAATGTCAGATTATGTTACATTTCAGGGCACAAGTTATCTGTTAGTTTTATATACTGTATAAATTAAGTCTTTTTTTTCTCTTTCTTTAATTATTTTTGGTTTGTGTGACAATTTTCTTTATTATTTATAAGCCGTTTGTATGCCATAATTCCACTCTGAGCTTTTACATATTTATTACCTAAAAAGGAACATGTTGTTTCTCTTCTTCATGGTGTTGAATTTTGTTATTTATTCAGTTTTTTCTTTATGTACTTTAGTTGTAAACTATAATTGCTTTTTTTTTATTGCATCGAACACACAGCAAGCCTGTTGAAACAAACTCCTCAAGTTCAGTAATGGTCTTTTCATCTAAAAGGGGTTTGTTTTAATCTGGCACAGACCCTTATGTCGAGTTCAGACTGCATGATTTTCAAAACAGGAAGAATCGCTGACAACTCTGTCCAAACTACGTCTCACACCCAAAAACACGCAGTATATCTTTTGTTATTAACTACATTACTAGAAAGAAGCATTTAATGGGGTAGAAAATGTACATAGCTGCTTACCTGCTTTGAAGGGAATTAGCAATTTCTCCTCAACTTTTTTATTTTTTGAGCGGGTTTAGGTTGTGATATTGCTCACATGACAGGTCAAACAGACACGGGAGCTCATGCCAAATTTACACTAAGTTTCCTCCATTTTTTGGGTCCGAATATACTGAAAATGAGCGCATTTAACTTCTCCCTCAACCTCCCGCTCGCCTGCAGGGACTCACACTAGTGAATGCTGCTCTCTCATTGGCTGTAGGTGATCGCCGATGTTATGTTCAGTCAAAGCACATTTCACACGGCATGATTTGAATCGCCGACAGCTCCAGATATTCAGCACACCAAATATCTCCTGGGCATCGGCGACTCATCGGCGATTCTCTCAGATCGTGTCTTTGATAGTTCAAATTGTGTGATTATTACTCGCGTGAACGAGCACTGATTTGCCTGTGATTTCAGGCATTTGTTGGCGATTTCTCAAAACCCGTCTGCGAGTCAAAATCGGGGCTAAAATCACGCAGTCTGAACTCGGCATTGGTAGTTTATGTACACCAAAGAAAACTGGATAAATGTTTGTCTATTTAGTCAGGAGAATACCTTTAGCAACAAAAACAATCATAGATGTTCAAGCAAGCATTATTGTGTAAATAGTTACAGAAATAATTCAAATAAAGTTTAGTTTCTTTTTCCAAAAATATTTCTTCATGTGTGAAGCATTTATTATTTCATTGAAAATATACTGTTATACACTTTTGCTACACAGACCGTCATAGAGCAGACTAGCAGCAGATACACTGCAGTTGTTGTCCACAGTTTCATATAATTGAATGGTAATGCATCTGTAATTTAAGCTTAGCTTACTGGTTTGCCTGTTCAGTTTAAAAAGCACAACTAGCCGAGCCAAATGTCAAACTAAAGTTCTATATGACTCGATGAAACTAATAATGTTGGTTAACTGAAGACATTAGTATAAATGCCTTTTTAAAAAATATAAATCCGTTTATACAGTATTTACATGTAGCTGTGGTTTGAATTGAAATCCAAACGTGGATGTGCCAGTGTGTTGTTCAGGTCTGTTTTACAGGTATGTGCTGAGAAAGTCACCGGTGGCCAGATGAAGATACTCGGGCTGATCTGCGGTCTCCATTTCCACTCCCAACATGAGCTTCCTGTGACGCGCTGACAGAGTCTTCCTCCTCCACAGGCCAGACGGACGCTTCTGCAGACAACTCTTTATCGATTCAGCCAGGTCCTGCTGCAGATTCTGGACGTTTTCCCTGTCAGGTGGAGCGTTCATATTGTTGGAAACATTTTACAGGCTAATTATGAGAAATCATAAGAATGGCAAATTGGAAAACTCACGCTGTCGGAGGTGTTGGCAGATTGTAATTTTCCCCTGTTACTCCTGTAAGCCAGTATGTCATCTCTTTTCCTTTGCCCTGTAGTGTAGATCAGAGCCGTAGTGGTTATTTTAACAAAAATAAAAAATCATTAATTCAAATGAAGCAGAATACAATAAAATATACAGAAACAAAATGTCAAATTAAATTAGAATTTAAAAATGTAAACCAAAATAAAGGTAAACAGAAACAATTATTAATTAGAATTATTAATAAAAATTTATGATTAACTTCCATCGAGCTGAACAGTTGAGTTCGACTATTTTTGAATCCATTCAGCCAATCTTCACATCTGGCGGGAGCACTTTTAGCTTAGCTTAGCATAGGTAATTCAATCAGATTAGACCATTAGCATCTTGCTCAAAAGTTCCCCAAAAAGGGTTTTGATATTTTTTGCCATTTAAAGCTTGACTCTTCTGTAGTTACATTGTGCACTAAATAACAGAAAATGAATATGCTGTTTTCTAGGTCGACACGTCTAGTAACTAAACATAATAATCAAGAAACTTTGCTGCTGTTTCATAGTTGCAGCAGGCTCAACGATAAAATGAGGGGCTATAGCTAAAGGCCTTCGACCCTGTACTGTGCAAATGAATATGTGGTTGGATCAGAGAAGAAGAGGATTTCAGAGTGCATGCAGGAGTAAACATTTGAAGAAAATCCGACAGCGAGAAGCAAATATTGAATATTTGACAACATTTGACCAACAGTCAGATAGTGAGAACTGGAAATATGCTCAACAAGGGGGTTCTAGAAATAATTTCTGCTGCAAAGAAACTGCAAATTATGTAAGAGTTTTTAAGAGGAGACCAAAAAGTAAAGAATTACAATAATCAGTGGTGTTTGTCGTTAGACAAGGGCAGACCCGGTTTATATTTCATTAGTAAAAACAGGCAGATCAGTGTTATTAATGCAAGTATGAAAAGATAGTGTAACGTTTAACCTGCAATAGAGAGACTACAGACTTGTCAATAAACTGAGAAAATACCAGATTTTCCATGAAAGAAATTTCAGTTTGACACGGTTACGTTTCAGAAAATTAGAGAAAAACCAGGTATTTATTTCAGCCAGAAAATTTAACAAAGAAGATGAAGGAAAAGACACAAAGTTGGGTGTCTTCTGCGCAACAATGAAAACAAAAAGGCAATAAATAAATAAAAAACAAGAGAGGGGCCAAGACAGAACCTTGAGGAACACCTGCAGCAACTTTGAAGATTCAGATTTCATTCATTCTCTTTTCGGCTTAGTCCCTTTATTAATCTGGGGTTGCCACTGCGGAATGAACCGCCAACTTATCGAGCATGTTTTACGCAGCGGATGCCCTTCCAGCTGCAACCCATTTCTGGGAAACATCCATACACACTCATTCACACTTATTCTACACTACAGACAATTTAGCTTACCCAATTCACCTGTATGTCTTTGGACTTGTGAGGGAAACTGGAGCACCCGGAGGAAACCCACACAGAAATGCCAACTGACCCAGCCAAGGCTCGAACCAGCGACCTTGCTGTGAGGCGAACGTTCTACACACTATGCCACCGTGGAGCCATGATTCAGATTTTTTTTTAAATTAAAATGCGAACAGTAAATCAGTATTCATTAAATCAAAATTCAGTATAATTAAAGTAATGATAGTCAATCACAGACCTTTAAGTAAGTTTCTCCTCTTTCTTCATACTCAAACTTGCAGTCTGTGCGCTGGAGAATGTTGATCGTCGACTGACTCACATGAATTCGTAACGCTGCAATGAGGAGAATAATGAAGAATAAAAAATATACATAGAGTTAAGTAAGCTAATAAATGTATTTACAGTATCTACTGACAGTAATTTAGATGTTATTATTTACTCAAATTTGTCGTGTGTGCCAAAACTGAATTTTCTGCATTACATTACTGCGCTTCAGTCTTTGGTATCACACAGTTCTTATAATATATTGATTTGGTACTTTAATGTTTAAGCAGCCTAATATTTTTATTTTGAGATCAATGAAAAAACAAATTTTACATAGTAAAACTGTATTTACTCACGTAAACCTGTAGACTCCATACGAGATGCTGTATTAACGGTGTCTCCAAACAGGCAGTATCGGGGCATCTTAATTCCCACTACACCAGCAGCACAGGGCCCTGCACACAAGCAACATTAATAGGAATAATATTAATATATAACAGAGACGATGAGGCTGTTCACATGTGCAAGGGTCATGACAGATTTTTTTGGTTACACTATATTTTAAGGTGTCTTTGTTACAGTGTAACAGTTTGTTTAACTGCTGAGTAAAATGATTTAACTACATGTAGTTTGGGTTGGGATGACGGTTAGCTTTAGTTGCACATAATTATTTTTTTTAATAATATTTTTTTCGGAGTTTTCACCTTTGTTGGATAGGACAGTAGAGAGAATTGACAGGGAAGCATGGGAAGCAGAGAGAGGGGAAGGATCGGCACAGGACCATGAGGTGGAATCAAACTCGGGTCGCCGTAAGCACCGGAGTGCATGTGTCGACGCACTAACCACTACACCATTGGCGGCGACAGTTGCACATAATTATGCATAATTAATTGTAATCACTATAGTCGTGCATGGAACGTGTAAGGACAACAAAGTTGCCTATTTTTTATATGAATATGACAGATGGACAGAACGCTCCCTTGTTATTGCACAGTGCTGTATTGTGGTTAGTGTTTTGTACTTCTGTTGCGGATGACGCAAAATCTAGAAATCTAACATTATAATTTGTACAACCCTTATTTATTTTAGTCACATTTCCAGGTTTTCGTTCATAAAACTTCATGTTTCACTGCTAGACGTTTCATTTTTGAAGAATTATTCAGTGGCCTATTTTTGAAGGCTGGTTGTCGCCACCTTTTGGTTACATAATGTAATTGCTGCCTACAACTTTCACTTTTGATCATACGACAGTGATTTCAATCTTTTTTTTGTCCCAGTATTTCTGTTATTTGCCTGTTTGTAACTTTATAACTTTTTTGTAACTTTACTTTGGTGATCTTGTTAGAAGTGTACAAGTTTGTTGTGGTTGTTTCTAATAAAAAATGACAACTTAATACGAGGGCGCCACGGTGGCGTAGTGAGTAGCACGTTCGCCTCACAGCAAGAAGGTCACTGGTTCGATCCCCGGCTGGGCCAGTTGGCATTTCTGTGTGGAGTTTGCATGTTCTCCCCGTGGTTGCGTGGGTTTCCTCCGGGTGCTCCGGTTTCCCCCACAGTCCAAAGACATGCGGTACAGGTGAATTGGGTAAGCTAAATTGTCCATAGTGTATGTGTGTGAATGAGAATGTGTGGATGTGTTTCCCAGAGATGGGTTGTGGCTGGAAGGGCATTCGCTGCGTAAAACAAATGCTGGATAAGTTGGCGGTTCATTCCGCTGTGGCGACCCCGGATTAATAAAGGGACTAAGCCGAAAAGAAAATGAATGAATGAATGAACTTAATACGACTTAATCAAATGAAGGCTTTGTTGATAATGAGGATATTTAAGCACTGAAACATGCAGGATGTTTTAATGGAACAAAACCCTCTTACGCTGGGTAAAATACATACTGAACGCGTCATGTTTTGTCTTGGGAATAATATTTCTAAAGGAGCTGTTGACATGGAATTGAACCAGATTTTGGTAAAAACCCAAAAAGTAAAAACATGAAATTAAAACAAAACCAAATATATGAAAAAGGAGTTCTGTGTAATAACAATGGAATGACTCAAGGAGAAAGTACTGAACTACTGAAACATATTTAATGCTTTATATTAAATGTGTTTAAAGATGCCTCTCATGAATGAAGTCACATGCACTACTCAGGTGTGAGTTTTTCACAGCCTTTAACAATCTTGTGTAAAAATCTTGATGGCCGCGTGGGTCTCGTCTATCAAATCGGATCTTTAATTTGTATTTCATATTGGATTGACATCAGGTGATTGGCTAGGCCATTCTACAGCTTGATTTTTTTTCTCTGAAAGCATTTGAGAGTTTCCTTGGATGTGTTTTGGATCATTGTCTTGCTGAAATGTCCAGCCTGGTTTCACCTCCACCATCCTGATGATGTAGATCTTGGACTGAAGCAGCTAATGTTAATTTACAATGACGAAGGACAGAGGGTTCCTGAAGAACTACTTAGAGATTTCAGCTGCTGTCTGGGCTTTCGCTTCCTTTCTACAACTCCCTTTCTTCATGTGTTCAATTCTCACTCCATTTTATTACACATAACTTATATCGGGAAGTAATAAAATTAGTTTTCTTTGCATATCTGGATTTCTTTAGTTGTTACCAACATCTGGGGAAAATTTCAAGTCAACGGCACATTTAGAATATATGTTTTCTGAGAAAATTGGTGACGTGTTCAACACGAATTTTCCCCGCTGTATATATGTCATGAGCCCTTTAACTTTCCAATCAGAGCATCACGTTAGGCATGCAGATGTGATCAAGATGATCTGTCGAAACTAAGCATCAGAACAGAGAAGAAAGTTGATTAAAGTGGATGCAGTTTTTGACAACTCTCCTCTCTGTCCCTTATTTTAAAAGTGCATATATTTTTGTGGCTGTGCCTTTAAGAAATGCCCTCTGCTGTGTCTGAGTGCAGTACAAAGAACGAGTGTTACCTGAATGCACACCAATACGGATCCACACAGGGATGCCAGGAAGATGGCTCAACTGAATTGTGCCCATGAAGGCCAGGATGTCCAGCGCCATGAGGCAAATATCCATAGCATGCCTGTTCCCGTTGCGTCGAGGAAGACCAGACACCACCATGTACGCATCCCCAATCGTCTCTACCTGAATTAAACACACAGATGTGTCACCTGGAACGACTGAAAAACGAATTGAGAACCACTTATCATTCATGCAAAATACCTTATAGACGTCATGATTGTCAAGGATGCTGTCGAAGTTTTTGTAAATGTCGTTGAGCATGTCCACAACCTCCATGGGTGTGCTGAAGTGGCACAGTGTGGTAAAGCCCACGATGTCACTGAAGTAGATGGTGACCTCATCAAAGAGCTCAGGCTCCACTTTACCTGTTTCCTTCAGAGAGCGAACAACAGGCCTGCAGCACATCCAGATTTATAATAATTTAGTAAGTTTAATAATAATCCGATTACTAAAGTCAAAACTAAAATCAAACTAATCTTAAAACAGGGTTCATACACATTTTTACTACTAAAATTCCATGACTTTTCCAAGACTTTTCCAGAACTTTCAAGTACATTTTCATGACGTCTTTCATGTAATGTCTACATATACATGGTAAATAATAAGAAAAACAATGACGTTCAAATGTATTACAGCATATTATAGAACACAAAACAATCTATTTTGTTTAAAAAAAATAATAATTATCTATGTAAAATGACTTTTGGTAATGCTTACAACAATGTGAGAGCTAGTTTTTGGCCAAGGACAGAAAAGAAGTAAAGACAACTAACCTATATTCAAGTTAGGGCTGCACAATATATCATTTCAGCATTGATATCGTAATGTGTGCATCCGCAATAGTCACATCGCAGGATATTCTCTTTGCAGGATATGTTGGGATCATAGTTTAATATAGAGTTTAATCATAACAGAGTAAAAGTTTCTCATCTGCATGCATTTTTAAAGAGATGGTTCACCCAAGAATGACTTGCCATTTTCATTACACCCTTCACTTGTTTCAAACATTTATGAGTTTTCTTTTTTTTTTTTTTTTAGATGAACACAAAAATAATATAATTTAATAACTGCTATAGTATTGAAACAAGTGAAGTGTGAGCATATAGTGAGTACATTTTAATCTTAGAGTAAACTCGCCCTTTAAGGCCTGTGACTGTGTGGACATTTCAATATTTCAAATTTTAAAACATCCAGCCACAAGAATTTTTTTGTAACTAATAAAGATGAAATAATAAACCATGAAGATTATGCAGTGTTGATTATTCAATATTCAGTATTACCTGAAAACTAATTCACTTTTATCTTTACTATATGTTATTTATCCAAGCTTGTAATTTATTTGGGTAACACTTTATTTCGATGGTCCATTTGAGTATTAGTAGACTGTCTGTTTAATATCTGTTGATACTGACATTCAACAGACATTTAACCGACTATAAGAAACTTTGCAAGTACATGTTAACTTATACTAACCCCAACCTAACAGTCTACTTATAATCTATTGAGAATTAGTCACAATGTAACTTAAATTCAACAAACGGACCATCAAAATAAAGTGTGAACTTTATTTGTTACATATTATTCGAGATTCACTCTTCTACAAAATCCCCCCCCAATCAATATAAATAAACCTGTTAAATCATCTGGGGAAATTGTATTCACAATCGCAAAACATATATCAGAAATACAAAATATCGTAATGTCTCACGCAGTCCATGACTTTTCCAAAACTTTGTGGGTTTTTCTGTTTTTCCAAACTTTTCCTGGCCTGCAAAATGTCATGTCAAAATTCCATGACCGTTTGAACCCTGTTAAAAGTATGCCTCATTTTTTAGATTCATTTTTTATAACAATTTCCGAATCGAACTCGGGTCGACCTGTTAACCGCTATCCCATTGGCACCGAGCAGATTGATTTTTAAAGAGACATTAGTATTGCGCTTTTGTGTTTAGGTCATTGTGGATTAGTTGATGTATGGCGTGTTTTAAGGAGTCAGAAACATAAAATCTAGCAAGATTAATTAGTGTCAAAATTCTAGAATTATGGTACATTTGTCATCTCCAAGAATAACCTTATATTATTTTTCAAAAACAATAATAATGTTTTGTACAATACCATGAATCATATCAAGTTATGGTGTTTAGGAACAAATATTAACTTAAAGGTAACCATTATAGGTATTTTTGACTGTCCCTATCTGTCCCTAGATTTTGCATTTGAGTGAGCATTTAGAGATTTTTTTCTTTTTTATCTTTTTAGAGATTTTTTTTATTTATTTATTAGATAGATTATTGCTTCTTTTGATGACGGAGGACATGGATGATGTTTGGAATATTTAGATGCAGAGATATTTTGTTTTAGCTTGTTAGTCAATTTAAAAACAAACATACACAGAGGTACAAAGAGGACAAAAATATAGATGATTTAAAAATCTGAAAATTAGTCTCAATAAACATACAAATTTGAATCTCAACATATGTTGTAATCATCTGTGTACCTTTTTTAAAAA
This sequence comes from Danio albolineatus, assembly GCA_903798035.1. Classification (NCBI taxonomy): domain Eukaryota; kingdom Metazoa; phylum Chordata; class Actinopteri; order Cypriniformes; family Danionidae; genus Danio; species Danio albolineatus. The sequence continues at coordinate 10,449 of CAIGQQ010030654.1, forward strand.
AGACAAAAGAGAACTGTTGTCTGGAATTGTTAGTGTTGTTGCAGTTTGGGGTGAACTGTTATGTTTATTTCAATGATGAATATTTTTAAATCATATATTAAAAAATTCATGTAAAGTAATTTTTGTTTTATTATGAAAAATTGATTAAAGGTATAATTTTGTGTGTGTATGCTGTGAAATACAGTTGTTAGAAAGGAAATTGGAATCAGTTTCAGCAAGTTAAAATCAGCAAATTGAAATCAGCCAAGAAAATTGCAGTTGGTGCTTCTTTATATTAAACATGTTTTCATTCATTCATTCATTTTCTTGTCGACTTAGTCCCTTTATTAATCCGGGGTCCTCACAGCAGAATGAACCGCCAACTTATCCGGCATTTTTTTTACGCAGCGGATGCCCTTCCAGCTGCAATCCATATCTGGGAAACATCCATACACATTCATTCAAATTCATACAATACGGACAATTTAGCTTACCCAATTCACCTATACCACATGTCTTTGGACTTGTGGGGGAAACCGGAGCACCTGGAGGAAACCCACGCAATCACAGGGAGAACATGCTTTAATCATCATTACATAATTAGGTGTAATTTTCATCTTTATTGTGCGTTTACTCTACTACGTTGAACAAATATTTGCACGAAACATCTATTTTCTGTATTACTTGTCATTGCAGTTAAAAATGACACATTTTGTGTCTGTCTGTGTTTTGGGCAACTCTGTTACACTGATTGACAAGATTTATAGCATGTGACTTACACCGAGTGATTCCTCTGGCAGGAATCTTTGGAAGGCATTGAGGCACGTCACTTTTTTTCTCATTCATTTGTCGAAAATGTTTAGGATAGTTGATTAAGTATCTGTCAACTTTTATAGACAGATATAATTTCAGTGGATTTCTCATTCGCTTTTCGAAACAATAATATGATTAAAATGCATAAGATTCGTCAATTTATCATTGCACAGTAATGCTTTTGCTGATCAAACAAATTGCAGCATGACAAGATATTTTGTTTTTAAAAAGTTAGTAAGTGTACAAGTGGAGATAATCAGCTTGTTTTAAGAAGTTTCAGAGTAATATTTGTGTTATTTTGTTAGAAATAAACATGTAGGTGCCATGAGTTTTGAAAAAAAATCATCACTCATTTTTCAATGTGTGTCTTCAGTAAATCCTGACATTTGTTTATCAATCTCAAAAGAGGTTTGGCTCATTCAGTAATTCTGACCTGCGGTGTTTTAGAGATTAACTTTCAATTACAGCAAGGAAATTAAATGTAAAACGAGAAATGTACTGTAAAATAAAAGAGAAAACACAAATACAAGCCGGTAACCAGTGTGATATGTGTTGAATCTGACTGTGCTGTGTTCTTGTGTGATGTGTTCAGACCCAGGCAGAAGCATGAAGTTTAGGCAGTCGGCTCGGTCTCTCTCAGCCTTGTACAAAGCCGTGCGCTCCTCGACAAGCCGCTCCAAATTACGGGAATACATCTGCAGCCGGCGGATCAGATTCTCCATGTAGCTCTCATGCTCCTGGTTGTCCCGACTATTCAAAACCAAACAAAATAATAATCTATTAGAGGCCTTCTCATTTTGTGTTCATTGCCTATAACTACTGTATTGTAAATTGCCAAGCTAGACATGTAAAAAGTGACCTGACAATCTTCCATAGGGCAATTTCTATCTTCTTGAAGTCTGGTCTTCTGTCTGGGTCCTCGTCCCAACAATTTCTGATCAGCATGCACACCTGGAGAAACATGACACCGCGTAATGTAAAATCTGATGTGTCAATGCTGATCAAATTTGTATTAAAGACATAGTTCACCCAAAAGTGAAAGGTCCGTCATCATTTACTC
>CAIGQQ010030655.1:0-12299 GCA_903798035.1 Danio albolineatus
GATGACGTATGATGACGTGTGCAGGTGTTGAAGTGATGGCCCAATTCTTAGGGCTAAGTTTTCAAGCCCTTCCCCTTCACCCTCGTTTGTAAGGGGGAAAGGGGTAGGGGTACAAAAATAGAATTGGAATTGGGCCTAAATATATGGAATCAGTACATAAAATTCTTGTAAATGATGAAGATAATGATGCATAAAATGATGAAGGTCTACAGCACAGAGAATACTGAGAATATGGCTGAGACGCTCCTATTGGCTGTTGCTCACTAAAGTCATTCCTCATTTGCATGAAGTTGCCAATAACCACTGTTGTTCGTGTAGGCTGAGATTGCCAAAAGTTACTAGCTCGCTACTGAATTGAATAGTCACTTGTTGCTGGTAGTGTGAAAGGAGTTTAAGTCTGGCAATCGAAATCGTTTAAATCAACATGCCTCAATTCAACAACTCAATCAAGCACGTTTAGCTCAATTTAGCCTAGAGCTGTGCAAAATTGTGATTTGTATGTGCTGTGGGCTGACTTACATGCCTACGCTTATTTCTTATTATATATGCTGCAGTTTTGCAAAAATTTGCATAAATACTGTGCCCCTAAAAACACATTTGTGTTCACTTAAGCTGTAGTTAGAATGAACGTCACTGGATTTAATCTCAAAAAGCAAACCAAGTAGAGTTTGTCAATTAAATGTAGTAGTAATAATAATAATAATAATAATAATAATAATAATAAGTGATTGACGAGGGAATCAATTGTTTCTATTGAACGCAACAAATTTCTTTGTTTTTAAATGTGACTTAAGTGTTTAGGATGACTTTTTGGGGCCATTGTATATTTGGATGGGTGAAATATTTTTCCGTCATGGTTCGTTGACAATTATCAGTGAAATTCGAGTTGAAATGATCTTTTTGTAAACAGTATCACGTTTAATCCGTTTCTAATGCATTTATACAGAGGAAAGAGGCGTTTGCAGCACAATTTTGTAGTTCAGCGAGTCACTGGGTCGATCGATTTTACTACTGTCTTCAAGAACTGTAGGCATAAAAACTAGACCGAGAATAGCGAAATGCACGAAACGGAGATGATATCATTTACTCAATAATAAACGCGTGTGTGTGTGTGTGTACATGATAGTAGAAGCAGCACAAGTTTTTGATACATATCTTATTAGTCAGTGCAGTACAGTAGTCTCTTTAAACTTTGTACTGGGTGTGTTGAACAAATTTTACCATTGCGTTGGATTTCAGAAATGGTTTTTGCTTTTCAAGTTGTATATTTCGTTTTATTCATTCTTAAGGCCTTGGAGTTTTCATCATTCTGTGCCATATGTGTATTTTTTATTTACTAAATGTCAGATTATGTTACATTTCAGGGCACAAGTTATCTGTTAGTTTTATATACTGTATAAATTAAGTCTTTTTTTTCTCTTTCTTTAATTATTTTTGGTTTGTGTGACAATTTTCTTTATTATTTATAAGCCGTTTGTATGCCATAATTCCACTCTGAGCTTTTACATATTTATTACCTAAAAAGGAACATGTTGTTTCTCTTCTTCATGGTGTTGAATTTTGTTATTTATTCAGTTTTTTCTTTATGTACTTTAGTTGTAAACTATAATTGCTTTTTTTTTATTGCATCGAACACACAGCAAGCCTGTTGAAACAAACTCCTCAAGTTCAGTAATGGTCTTTTCATCTAAAAGGGGTTTGTTTTAATCTGGCACAGACCCTTATGTCGAGTTCAGACTGCATGATTTTCAAAACAGGAAGAATCGCTGACAACTCTGTCCAAACTACGTCTCACACCCAAAAACACGCAGTATATCTTTTGTTATTAACTACATTACTAGAAAGAAGCATTTAATGGGGTAGAAAATGTACATAGCTGCTTACCTGCTTTGAAGGGAATTAGCAATTTCTCCTCAACTTTTTTATTTTTTGAGCGGGTTTAGGTTGTGATATTGCTCACATGACAGGTCAAACAGACACGGGAGCTCATGCCAAATTTACACTAAGTTTCCTCCATTTTTTGGGTCCGAATATACTGAAAATGAGCGCATTTAACTTCTCCCTCAACCTCCCGCTCGCCTGCAGGGACTCACACTAGTGAATGCTGCTCTCTCATTGGCTGTAGGTGATCGCCGATGTTATGTTCAGTCAAAGCACATTTCACACGGCATGATTTGAATCGCCGACAGCTCCAGATATTCAGCACACCAAATATCTCCTGGGCATCGGCGACTCATCGGCGATTCTCTCAGATCGTGTCTTTGATAGTTCAAATTGTGTGATTATTACTCGCGTGAACGAGCACTGATTTGCCTGTGATTTCAGGCATTTGTTGGCGATTTCTCAAAACCCGTCTGCGAGTCAAAATCGGGGCTAAAATCACGCAGTCTGAACTCGGCATTGGTAGTTTATGTACACCAAAGAAAACTGGATAAATGTTTGTCTATTTAGTCAGGAGAATACCTTTAGCAACAAAAACAATCATAGATGTTCAAGCAAGCATTATTGTGTAAATAGTTACAGAAATAATTCAAATAAAGTTTAGTTTCTTTTTCCAAAAATATTTCTTCATGTGTGAAGCATTTATTATTTCATTGAAAATATACTGTTATACACTTTTGCTACACAGACCGTCATAGAGCAGACTAGCAGCAGATACACTGCAGTTGTTGTCCACAGTTTCATATAATTGAATGGTAATGCATCTGTAATTTAAGCTTAGCTTACTGGTTTGCCTGTTCAGTTTAAAAAGCACAACTAGCCGAGCCAAATGTCAAACTAAAGTTCTATATGACTCGATGAAACTAATAATGTTGGTTAACTGAAGACATTAGTATAAATGCCTTTTTAAAAAATATAAATCCGTTTATACAGTATTTACATGTAGCTGTGGTTTGAATTGAAATCCAAACGTGGATGTGCCAGTGTGTTGTTCAGGTCTGTTTTACAGGTATGTGCTGAGAAAGTCACCGGTGGCCAGATGAAGATACTCGGGCTGATCTGCGGTCTCCATTTCCACTCCCAACATGAGCTTCCTGTGACGCGCTGACAGAGTCTTCCTCCTCCACAGGCCAGACGGACGCTTCTGCAGACAACTCTTTATCGATTCAGCCAGGTCCTGCTGCAGATTCTGGACGTTTTCCCTGTCAGGTGGAGCGTTCATATTGTTGGAAACATTTTACAGGCTAATTATGAGAAATCATAAGAATGGCAAATTGGAAAACTCACGCTGTCGGAGGTGTTGGCAGATTGTAATTTTCCCCTGTTACTCCTGTAAGCCAGTATGTCATCTCTTTTCCTTTGCCCTGTAGTGTAGATCAGAGCCGTAGTGGTTATTTTAACAAAAATAAAAAATCATTAATTCAAATGAAGCAGAATACAATAAAATATACAGAAACAAAATGTCAAATTAAATTAGAATTTAAAAATGTAAACCAAAATAAAGGTAAACAGAAACAATTATTAATTAGAATTATTAATAAAAATTTATGATTAACTTCCATCGAGCTGAACAGTTGAGTTCGACTATTTTTGAATCCATTCAGCCAATCTTCACATCTGGCGGGAGCACTTTTAGCTTAGCTTAGCATAGGTAATTCAATCAGATTAGACCATTAGCATCTTGCTCAAAAGTTCCCCAAAAAGGGTTTTGATATTTTTTGCCATTTAAAGCTTGACTCTTCTGTAGTTACATTGTGCACTAAATAACAGAAAATGAATATGCTGTTTTCTAGGTCGACACGTCTAGTAACTAAACATAATAATCAAGAAACTTTGCTGCTGTTTCATAGTTGCAGCAGGCTCAACGATAAAATGAGGGGCTATAGCTAAAGGCCTTCGACCCTGTACTGTGCAAATGAATATGTGGTTGGATCAGAGAAGAAGAGGATTTCAGAGTGCATGCAGGAGTAAACATTTGAAGAAAATCCGACAGCGAGAAGCAAATATTGAATATTTGACAACATTTGACCAACAGTCAGATAGTGAGAACTGGAAATATGCTCAACAAGGGGGTTCTAGAAATAATTTCTGCTGCAAAGAAACTGCAAATTATGTAAGAGTTTTTAAGAGGAGACCAAAAAGTAAAGAATTACAATAATCAGTGGTGTTTGTCGTTAGACAAGGGCAGACCCGGTTTATATTTCATTAGTAAAAACAGGCAGATCAGTGTTATTAATGCAAGTATGAAAAGATAGTGTAACGTTTAACCTGCAATAGAGAGACTACAGACTTGTCAATAAACTGAGAAAATACCAGATTTTCCATGAAAGAAATTTCAGTTTGACACGGTTACGTTTCAGAAAATTAGAGAAAAACCAGGTATTTATTTCAGCCAGAAAATTTAACAAAGAAGATGAAGGAAAAGACACAAAGTTGGGTGTCTTCTGCGCAACAATGAAAACAAAAAGGCAATAAATAAATAAAAAACAAGAGAGGGGCCAAGACAGAACCTTGAGGAACACCTGCAGCAACTTTGAAGATTCAGATTTCATTCATTCTCTTTTCGGCTTAGTCCCTTTATTAATCTGGGGTTGCCACTGCGGAATGAACCGCCAACTTATCGAGCATGTTTTACGCAGCGGATGCCCTTCCAGCTGCAACCCATTTCTGGGAAACATCCATACACACTCATTCACACTTATTCTACACTACAGACAATTTAGCTTACCCAATTCACCTGTATGTCTTTGGACTTGTGAGGGAAACTGGAGCACCCGGAGGAAACCCACACAGAAATGCCAACTGACCCAGCCAAGGCTCGAACCAGCGACCTTGCTGTGAGGCGAACGTTCTACACACTATGCCACCGTGGAGCCATGATTCAGATTTTTTTTTAAATTAAAATGCGAACAGTAAATCAGTATTCATTAAATCAAAATTCAGTATAATTAAAGTAATGATAGTCAATCACAGACCTTTAAGTAAGTTTCTCCTCTTTCTTCATACTCAAACTTGCAGTCTGTGCGCTGGAGAATGTTGATCGTCGACTGACTCACATGAATTCGTAACGCTGCAATGAGGAGAATAATGAAGAATAAAAAATATACATAGAGTTAAGTAAGCTAATAAATGTATTTACAGTATCTACTGACAGTAATTTAGATGTTATTATTTACTCAAATTTGTCGTGTGTGCCAAAACTGAATTTTCTGCATTACATTACTGCGCTTCAGTCTTTGGTATCACACAGTTCTTATAATATATTGATTTGGTACTTTAATGTTTAAGCAGCCTAATATTTTTATTTTGAGATCAATGAAAAAACAAATTTTACATAGTAAAACTGTATTTACTCACGTAAACCTGTAGACTCCATACGAGATGCTGTATTAACGGTGTCTCCAAACAGGCAGTATCGGGGCATCTTAATTCCCACTACACCAGCAGCACAGGGCCCTGCACACAAGCAACATTAATAGGAATAATATTAATATATAACAGAGACGATGAGGCTGTTCACATGTGCAAGGGTCATGACAGATTTTTTTGGTTACACTATATTTTAAGGTGTCTTTGTTACAGTGTAACAGTTTGTTTAACTGCTGAGTAAAATGATTTAACTACATGTAGTTTGGGTTGGGATGACGGTTAGCTTTAGTTGCACATAATTATTTTTTTTAATAATATTTTTTTCGGAGTTTTCACCTTTGTTGGATAGGACAGTAGAGAGAATTGACAGGGAAGCATGGGAAGCAGAGAGAGGGGAAGGATCGGCACAGGACCATGAGGTGGAATCAAACTCGGGTCGCCGTAAGCACCGGAGTGCATGTGTCGACGCACTAACCACTACACCATTGGCGGCGACAGTTGCACATAATTATGCATAATTAATTGTAATCACTATAGTCGTGCATGGAACGTGTAAGGACAACAAAGTTGCCTATTTTTTATATGAATATGACAGATGGACAGAACGCTCCCTTGTTATTGCACAGTGCTGTATTGTGGTTAGTGTTTTGTACTTCTGTTGCGGATGACGCAAAATCTAGAAATCTAACATTATAATTTGTACAACCCTTATTTATTTTAGTCACATTTCCAGGTTTTCGTTCATAAAACTTCATGTTTCACTGCTAGACGTTTCATTTTTGAAGAATTATTCAGTGGCCTATTTTTGAAGGCTGGTTGTCGCCACCTTTTGGTTACATAATGTAATTGCTGCCTACAACTTTCACTTTTGATCATACGACAGTGATTTCAATCTTTTTTTTGTCCCAGTATTTCTGTTATTTGCCTGTTTGTAACTTTATAACTTTTTTGTAACTTTACTTTGGTGATCTTGTTAGAAGTGTACAAGTTTGTTGTGGTTGTTTCTAATAAAAAATGACAACTTAATACGAGGGCGCCACGGTGGCGTAGTGAGTAGCACGTTCGCCTCACAGCAAGAAGGTCACTGGTTCGATCCCCGGCTGGGCCAGTTGGCATTTCTGTGTGGAGTTTGCATGTTCTCCCCGTGGTTGCGTGGGTTTCCTCCGGGTGCTCCGGTTTCCCCCACAGTCCAAAGACATGCGGTACAGGTGAATTGGGTAAGCTAAATTGTCCATAGTGTATGTGTGTGAATGAGAATGTGTGGATGTGTTTCCCAGAGATGGGTTGTGGCTGGAAGGGCATTCGCTGCGTAAAACAAATGCTGGATAAGTTGGCGGTTCATTCCGCTGTGGCGACCCCGGATTAATAAAGGGACTAAGCCGAAAAGAAAATGAATGAATGAATGAACTTAATACGACTTAATCAAATGAAGGCTTTGTTGATAATGAGGATATTTAAGCACTGAAACATGCAGGATGTTTTAATGGAACAAAACCCTCTTACGCTGGGTAAAATACATACTGAACGCGTCATGTTTTGTCTTGGGAATAATATTTCTAAAGGAGCTGTTGACATGGAATTGAACCAGATTTTGGTAAAAACCCAAAAAGTAAAAACATGAAATTAAAACAAAACCAAATATATGAAAAAGGAGTTCTGTGTAATAACAATGGAATGACTCAAGGAGAAAGTACTGAACTACTGAAACATATTTAATGCTTTATATTAAATGTGTTTAAAGATGCCTCTCATGAATGAAGTCACATGCACTACTCAGGTGTGAGTTTTTCACAGCCTTTAACAATCTTGTGTAAAAATCTTGATGGCCGCGTGGGTCTCGTCTATCAAATCGGATCTTTAATTTGTATTTCATATTGGATTGACATCAGGTGATTGGCTAGGCCATTCTACAGCTTGATTTTTTTTCTCTGAAAGCATTTGAGAGTTTCCTTGGATGTGTTTTGGATCATTGTCTTGCTGAAATGTCCAGCCTGGTTTCACCTCCACCATCCTGATGATGTAGATCTTGGACTGAAGCAGCTAATGTTAATTTACAATGACGAAGGACAGAGGGTTCCTGAAGAACTACTTAGAGATTTCAGCTGCTGTCTGGGCTTTCGCTTCCTTTCTACAACTCCCTTTCTTCATGTGTTCAATTCTCACTCCATTTTATTACACATAACTTATATCGGGAAGTAATAAAATTAGTTTTCTTTGCATATCTGGATTTCTTTAGTTGTTACCAACATCTGGGGAAAATTTCAAGTCAACGGCACATTTAGAATATATGTTTTCTGAGAAAATTGGTGACGTGTTCAACACGAATTTTCCCCGCTGTATATATGTCATGAGCCCTTTAACTTTCCAATCAGAGCATCACGTTAGGCATGCAGATGTGATCAAGATGATCTGTCGAAACTAAGCATCAGAACAGAGAAGAAAGTTGATTAAAGTGGATGCAGTTTTTGACAACTCTCCTCTCTGTCCCTTATTTTAAAAGTGCATATATTTTTGTGGCTGTGCCTTTAAGAAATGCCCTCTGCTGTGTCTGAGTGCAGTACAAAGAACGAGTGTTACCTGAATGCACACCAATACGGATCCACACAGGGATGCCAGGAAGATGGCTCAACTGAATTGTGCCCATGAAGGCCAGGATGTCCAGCGCCATGAGGCAAATATCCATAGCATGCCTGTTCCCGTTGCGTCGAGGAAGACCAGACACCACCATGTACGCATCCCCAATCGTCTCTACCTGAATTAAACACACAGATGTGTCACCTGGAACGACTGAAAAACGAATTGAGAACCACTTATCATTCATGCAAAATACCTTATAGACGTCATGATTGTCAAGGATGCTGTCGAAGTTTTTGTAAATGTCGTTGAGCATGTCCACAACCTCCATGGGTGTGCTGAAGTGGCACAGTGTGGTAAAGCCCACGATGTCACTGAAGTAGATGGTGACCTCATCAAAGAGCTCAGGCTCCACTTTACCTGTTTCCTTCAGAGAGCGAACAACAGGCCTGCAGCACATCCAGATTTATAATAATTTAGTAAGTTTAATAATAATCCGATTACTAAAGTCAAAACTAAAATCAAACTAATCTTAAAACAGGGTTCATACACATTTTTACTACTAAAATTCCATGACTTTTCCAAGACTTTTCCAGAACTTTCAAGTACATTTTCATGACGTCTTTCATGTAATGTCTACATATACATGGTAAATAATAAGAAAAACAATGACGTTCAAATGTATTACAGCATATTATAGAACACAAAACAATCTATTTTGTTTAAAAAAAATAATAATTATCTATGTAAAATGACTTTTGGTAATGCTTACAACAATGTGAGAGCTAGTTTTTGGCCAAGGACAGAAAAGAAGTAAAGACAACTAACCTATATTCAAGTTAGGGCTGCACAATATATCATTTCAGCATTGATATCGTAATGTGTGCATCCGCAATAGTCACATCGCAGGATATTCTCTTTGCAGGATATGTTGGGATCATAGTTTAATATAGAGTTTAATCATAACAGAGTAAAAGTTTCTCATCTGCATGCATTTTTAAAGAGATGGTTCACCCAAGAATGACTTGCCATTTTCATTACACCCTTCACTTGTTTCAAACATTTATGAGTTTTCTTTTTTTTTTTTTTTTAGATGAACACAAAAATAATATAATTTAATAACTGCTATAGTATTGAAACAAGTGAAGTGTGAGCATATAGTGAGTACATTTTAATCTTAGAGTAAACTCGCCCTTTAAGGCCTGTGACTGTGTGGACATTTCAATATTTCAAATTTTAAAACATCCAGCCACAAGAATTTTTTTGTAACTAATAAAGATGAAATAATAAACCATGAAGATTATGCAGTGTTGATTATTCAATATTCAGTATTACCTGAAAACTAATTCACTTTTATCTTTACTATATGTTATTTATCCAAGCTTGTAATTTATTTGGGTAACACTTTATTTCGATGGTCCATTTGAGTATTAGTAGACTGTCTGTTTAATATCTGTTGATACTGACATTCAACAGACATTTAACCGACTATAAGAAACTTTGCAAGTACATGTTAACTTATACTAACCCCAACCTAACAGTCTACTTATAATCTATTGAGAATTAGTCACAATGTAACTTAAATTCAACAAACGGACCATCAAAATAAAGTGTGAACTTTATTTGTTACATATTATTCGAGATTCACTCTTCTACAAAATCCCCCCCAATCAATATAAATAAACCTGTTAAATCATCTGGGGAAATTGTATTCACAATCGCAAAACATATATCAGAAATACAAAATATCGTAATGTCTCACGCAGTCCATGACTTTTCCAAAACTTTGTGGGTTTTTCTGTTTTTCCAAACTTTTCCTGGCCTGCAAAATGTCATGTCAAAATTCCATGACCGTTTGAACCCTGTTAAAAGTATGCCTCATTTTTTAGATTCATTTTTTATAACAATTTCCGAATCGAACTCGGGTCGACCTGTTAACCGCTATCCCATTGGCACCGAGCAGATTGATTTTTAAAGAGACATTAGTATTGCGCTTTTGTGTTTAGGTCATTGTGGATTAGTTGATGTATGGCGTGTTTTAAGGAGTCAGAAACATAAAATCTAGCAAGATTAATTAGTGTCAAAATTCTAGAATTATGGTACATTTGTCATCTCCAAGAATAACCTTATATTATTTTTCAAAAACAATAATAATGTTTTGTACAATACCATGAATCATATCAAGTTATGGTGTTTAGGAACAAATATTAACTTAAAGGTAACCATTATAGGTATTTTTGACTGTCCCTATCTGTCCCTAGATTTTGCATTTGAGTGAGCATTTAGAGATTTTTTTCTTTTTTATCTTTTTAGAGATTTTTTTTATTTATTTATTAGATAGATTATTGCTTCTTTTGATGACGGAGGACATGGATGATGTTTGGAATATTTAGATGCAGAGATATTTTGTTTTAGCTTGTTAGTCAATTTAAAAACAAACATACACAGAGGTACAAAGAGGACAAAAATATAGATGATTTAAAAATCTGAAAATTAGTCTCAATAAACATACAAATTTGAATCTCAACATATGTTGTAATCATCTGTGTACCTTTTTTAAAAAAGACAAAAGAGAACTGTTGTCTGGAATTGTTAGTGTTGTTGCAGTTTGGGGTGAACTGTTATGTTTATTTCAATGATGAATATTTTTAAATCATATATTAAAAAATTCATGTAAAGTAATTTTTGTTTTATTATGAAAAATTGATTAAAGGTATAATTTTGTGTGTGTATGCTGTGAAATACAGTTGTTAGAAAGGAAATTGGAATCAGTTTCAGCAAGTTAAAATCAGCAAATTGAAATCAGCCAAGAAAATTGCAGTTGGTGCTTCTTTATATTAAACATGTTTTCATTCATTCATTCATTTTCTTGTCGACTTAGTCCCTTTATTAATCCGGGGTCCTCACAGCAGAATGAACCGCCAACTTATCCGGCATTTTTTTTACGCAGCGGATGCCCTTCCAGCTGCAATCCATATCTGGGAAACATCCATACACATTCATTCAAATTCATACAATACGGACAATTTAGCTTACCCAATTCACCTATACCACATGTCTTTGGACTTGTGGGGGAAACCGGAGCACCTGGAGGAAACCCACGCAATCACAGGGAGAACATGCTTTAATCATCATTACATAATTAGGTGTAATTTTCATCTTTATTGTGCGTTTACTCTACTACGTTGAACAAATATTTGCACGAAACATCTATTTTCTGTATTACTTGTCATTGCAGTTAAAAATGACACATTTTGTGTCTGTCTGTGTTTTGGGCAACTCTGTTACACTGATTGACAAGATTTATAGCATGTGACTTACACCGAGTGATTCCTCTGGCAGGAATCTTTGGAAGGCATTGAGGCACGTCACTTTTTTTCTCATTCATTTGTCGAAAATGTTTAGGATAGTTGATTAAGTATCTGTCAACTTTTATAGACAGATATAATTTCAGTGGATTTCTCATTCGCTTTTCGAAACAATAATATGATTAAAATGCATAAGATTCGTCAATTTATCATTGCACAGTAATGCTTTTGCTGATCAAACAAATTGCAGCATGACAAGATATTTTGTTTTTAAAAAGTTAGTAAGTGTACAAGTGGAGATAATCAGCTTGTTTTAAGAAGTTTCAGAGTAATATTTGTGTTATTTTGTTAGAAATAAACATGTAGGTGCCATGAGTTTTGAAAAAAAATCATCACTCATTTTTCAATGTGTGTCTTCAGTAAATCCTGACATTTGTTTATCAATCTCAAAAGAGGTTTGGCTCATTCAGTAATTCTGACCTGCGGTGTTTTAGAGATTAACTTTCAATTACAGCAAGGAAATTAAATGTAAAACGAGAAATGTACTGTAAAATAAAAGAGAAAACACAAATACAAGCCGGTAACCAGTGTGATATGTGTTGAATCTGACTGTGCTGTGTTCTTGTGTGATGTGTTCAGACCCAGGCAGAAGCATGAAGTTTAGGCAGTCGGCTCGGTCTCTCTCAGCCTTGTACAAAGCCGTGCGCTCCTCGACAAGCCGCTCCAAATTACGGGAATACATCTGCAGCCGGCGGATCAGATTCTCCATGTAGCTCTCATGCTCCTGGTTGTCCCGACTATTCAAAACCAAACAAAATAATAATCTATTAGAGGCCTTCTCATTTTGTGTTCATTGCCTATAACTACTGTATTGTAAATTGCCAAGCTAGACATGTAAAAAGTGACCTGACAATCTTCCATAGGGCAATTTCTATCTTCTTGAAGTCTGGTCTTCTGTCTGGGTCCTCGTCCCAACAATTTCTGATCAGCATGCACACCTGGAGAAACATGACACCGCGTAATGTAAAATCTGATGTGTCAATGCTGATCAAATTTGTATTAAAGACATAGTTCACCCAAAAGTGAAAGGTCCGTCATCATTTACTC
>CAIGQQ010030656.1:0-14163 GCA_903798035.1 Danio albolineatus
GTGTGTGTGTGTGTGTGTGTGTGTGTGTGTGTGTGTGTGTGTGTGTGCGTGTGTGTGTGTGTGTGTGTATACATATATTTACATACACAACCCTTTGTTAATGAACACAACATCATACTATAAATATATTGATCTAATAAACTGTAATTAATACCTTCATTTTGTATTATAATATATGCACCAAGCTGAACACACAAACTTTGTGTTTATGGGTTTGCATTTCATTGATTGAGGTATTATATTATCATGTCATATCATATTATATTATTATTATTATTATTATTATTATTATTATACAACTTGCCACCTGCATATTGTAGTTATTTTTTGTTATTACTCACTACACACAAAATTTTGTTATTGTCTACATTTCATTCTGCTGTCTACTCTGTATTTATTTGTTGTAATTCCACTACTATTATGATAATTTACTTAACTTTTAATTTACTTTATTGTCTGCACAGAGGTTCTGAGCCAAAATTCATGACTCTGGCATAAAATACAATACAGCTTACATACACTTACATATCTTTATATACATATTACTCCACCTTACATATAGTACATAGAAAAAATGACCTTTATACATTACTTTTAGCCAATGGTGTATGCAATGGTTTATTAGTATTATTCATAGTCGAATTGTAGTCATGATTATACATAGAACACACATACTATTTCATATTCATGTTTGCATTTCTTAATTAATAATTTCAGCTATAAGGTATTATTTTATTCTACATAATACTATACAATTATGTGTGTGATTCATTTCTTTTTTGTTAACTGTAAAATTATAATCAGTTAATAAATATACGCGTTATTGTATTTTATATCTGAGAAAACAGCAGCGCCTCCGTTCAGTTGTGTCTGTTTATGGCGCACTGATGACCGCACTAAGATGGCGGCCGCGTTGAGCAACTGGTGGCGCTGTGGCGTTGCTGTGGTTACCATAATCAGCGGCGTTCGAAAAAAGAGTGTGTTCGAAAAAGAGACTTGAGAAACCAGTGTGACCCGCATCGAGTGTCTGACCGTCGCTGACAGCGGTATGTAAAGATCTTTCTAATAGTATACTTTTAGGTTATTTTATTTGGTTGATTCGAGGTACATTAGGTGAAGGACTTATGATTTTAGTATTTCTCTCTGCCATATCGTTTTAGGTTATATTAGTTTTTCCACAGGTTTTTTTTCGGTTAGACTGTTGATTGTACTAAATGTTGGTTGGAATTGGAGATTGCTTTATTGTTGACATCAATTTTAGGATATATATATATATATATATATATATATATATATATATATATATATACATTTGTTATGTTAGGTTGGTAGACTGATAGATACAATATTTTGTTTGATTGAATGCTTCATTTATATATTGCTATCTGATTTAATGTTTGCAGATTGTCATTTATTATTTGGTCAGATAAATTAATCTGTTATAATGTATTTGTATGCTGTTAGGTTTAACACATATTGAATATTACTGTACGTCTCTTCTTGGATAGATTGTCTGGCTGTTGTATTATTTATTTGTAATTTATTCTGTCGGCCTGTTCAACATTTGTAGCTTTTTATTGTTATTTGTTTTATTTACAGTTTTTACTAGTTATTGTTACACATTTATGTATTTTAAGTTTATAGATTGTCATCTTGCAGAGTGTTTACTTATAGCTGTGAAATATTATTTGTTAGTGTTAGAACAGAATCAGACTGGAGACTATGGTTGATGAAACTTCCAAAGAATGGTATTAAGATTAATTAACGACTTGACATCTTTCTATTGTATTTTGCAGATCGGAAGGGACCACATGGAGAAAAAAGGGAATTACACATCTCAGCAAAGACCGGATATTGATGGTCAAGAATGGACGGGTGCATCAATAGGCGTCCTTCCAAGATGAAAGGGGTAGTGTTTGGTATAGATCAGTGGTTCTCAAACTTTTTTTACTTCAGAAAGAATTTGTTTCTCCAAGTACCACCTAATGACTAGCACCAAATTATAGTTGTGTAGTAGGCCTAGTTAATAAGCCACAGCTCTGCACAGTTCAAAAACAAGGCAGATTTATACATTTAAATAATGTCAGCCACTTTAAACATTATAAATAGTTTGAACATTAACACTACTGTCCTTACGTTTAAATAAAAATGCGTTTAAAAGTTCATTAAAACCAGTACTGTTCGTAAAAAGTAAAATAAACAAATAAAATGCTGTACTTAAAGGTAAAGCATTAGCATATACAGTAGTAACCTATATTCATCAAAACCTGGAAATGTAGCATGGACTTCATAAACTTATGTCATCATATTCATATTATGAACAAACCAGCGCGGTGGCACAGTGAGTAGCGCTGTCGCCTCACAGCAAGTAGGCCGCTGGTTTGAGCCTCGGCTGGGTCAGTTGGCATTTCTGTGTGGAGGTTTGCATGTTCTCCCCGTGTTCGCGTGGGTTTTCTCCGGGTGCTCCAGTTTCCCCCACAAGTCCAAAGACATGCGCTATAGGTGAATTGGGTAGGCTAAATTGTATGTAGTGTATGTGTGAATGAGAGTGTACGGGTGTTTCCCAGTGATGGGTTGCAGCTGGAAGGGCATCCGCTGCGTAAAAACATGCTGGATAAGTTGGCGGTTCATTCTACTGTGGCAACTCCTGATAAGTAATGGGACTAAGCCGACAAGAAAATGATTCAATGAATGAAACCGTTTTTGATACATTTTGAAATATATGTTGTATGTATATAGGACATATTTATATGGGGAGAACACAGGGATAGTTGTACTATATATATATATATCTTTGAGATCTCGAGTTACAAGTGTCTGCTAAAAAATGGCATATAAGTTATATTTGCAGCACAGACAGAAAATGTAAACAATTTTTAGTTTCTAACTGGACCGACGTTTCAATTCACCCCACAGTCTGGGTTAGTTGTAACACCTCGTGGTGCGATGCAAATTATGATCACCGAGGACATTATAAAATAAGAATTATGACCAGAAAATGGATTTGAAAGCTTTTATTCAACTTTGAGCTTTCAGTACAATTTGTGTGTCTCTGTGTTACTAAGCTGAATAAAATGTGCAAATGTGCATTAGCTTCACCAATTGAACACTATTTGTGTGTGCAGGCTTCATGAGCCCACAGAGGTCAAACACTAAAGTCAAACTACTTTGACTATTTCAAGAGCTATAGGAACACTAAAATGAAACCATATGAATACAAAATGCTTGGGGTTGGTGATAAATATTCAGTTTTTCTACTAGCCAGTTACAAGCTTTTTTGTTACAACTGACCGAGCGTTATGTGGCCATGAACCTGTCCTCCTTACATCTAACAGTTAAAACGTTATCACCAACAGTGTGGATTAAATATATCCACACACAGACACACAAATTACATGGGTTTAACTACAAATCAGGCATTGCTATCCCAAAAATAATTAAACTAAAAAAAAATTACTTTCTTAGCTGAAATTAGCTGTTTTTCCCGTCTAATATCTGCGTTGTCTGTCACAGGACTCTACTTTTTTGTATGTGGTAAGAGGACTAATATGAGCATGTGTGAAGTGAGTCAACTGATTTGTAACTAGTTGTCGAGATTGTAAGTGTTACAACTATACCCGGTCTCCCCCTTGAAATCTAAACATTAACTTCTATTTTAAATATAAGATTAACAATAACTTATTAAAATTAGAGATTAGATTTGCTGACAGCGCGTTATTTACAGTACTTTTATTGGAAAAGTGAGTGATTATAAATACACTGTTTGACCAATTAATATGTGATTTATTAATTCATACGTGCAGCATTTCCCTGATTTGGTGGAATGGAAATCATATCTTAAGTAAACCGTTGGGTTTGTGGAAACTGTGCACCCGACCATCGCTTTCAGGCCGACTCGGGTAAGGTTTGAGGGTGCTCCGTCTGTGCACACAGAGTGTAACTTTAATTTTTGTGTTTCTCCAAGCTTCAAACATGGCAAATTTGCTTGTGTTAATGTTCTGTGCCTCGCACCATTTGAATCACATTCAGATTCATCTAAATCTGAGGTAACAAACTAAATTGAAAGCCACACCGCAAGAAATGCCGTTAGGCTATATATTGAAAACACACATTATTTTACCCAGCTAGGAACACACATTAACACGTCTATGATAATTATTTTACCAATAATGCAGCATGGTGGAATTCCTGAGTTTGCAGTAACTGAAATGCCAACAAGACTGGTCTGCAAAAGCACTTCTCTAGCACGTATCTGCATGGGAGCTTTGCAATTTTTTGGATCCTTAGCTTCTGATGATGACGTGATGCACTAAACATACTAATCACAACAGTGTGATCATACAGAACAGGGAACAGCCAATGCTAATCACACCAGTGTTATCGTATGCGTCAAAGGATAAAAGAGTGTTCATGTATTTTTAATTATTATTCAGTAATTCCTCCATGTTCCACACTTTGAGAACCACTGGTATAGATAGTACTTTTTCAGCTGAAGAGCTGCAGGCAGAAGAGCGAGACACAAGAGAATCGGTGAATATTTATCTAAAATATGCTGGAGAAAAGCAGTTAGGGTTTTGTTTGGGCTGTCTTTGTTTTTTTTTGCAGGTTGGGGTGGAGCAGAAGACAGTGACAGAGTGAAAGGAGTTGCCTTTTATCCTGTGTATGTGTCTGTCCACATCTCCTTCGGCCACTGCAATGTAGCTGCCACACGCTCAAACGCTGTGAAATAACTGTCTACTTCTGCTTCTCTAAATGGTGGGACCAAATTAATATGTTTACTCACATCGAATGCTGGCAAACTCACAGAAGCTGTTACAGCAGCAGGACTGGATGAAGCTAGTGCAGGGCCACTGGGTAGCTGAGCAAATGACGGAGAGGTAGGAGAACGTACCGGAGAAACTACGACCTGCTGAGACAGACCATGACCTCTCTGGAGTCGTTCTCTCTCTATTTCCAGCTCTAGCTCCCTTAACCTAAGCTTTTCACTCTCAGTCTCTGTCCGTTTAAACTCCAATTCCAATTCCTTCAACTTTATTGCCAACATTGGATCTGACGCGGTCATCGCAATTTCGGGTTGCTCAAAAGACGGCAATATACGTGGCACGGCGGGAGAGAGAGGTGCAGACCAAGGTTTTTCGTCAGCCGCGACCGGCGAAACAGCGCTCCTTTCTGCACCACCCTCTACCGTCTCCTCAGGTAGAATCTGTTGTAAAACCAATTCATCATGCAGATACTTTTTAATTGCTTTTTTAGAGTCATTCTGTGACACGGAAACTTTGAAAAATTGAGCAATTCTAATTAAATCATCTTTGCGGCAGCGATTTAATTGTTCCGCGTTCGGAGCCAGTGTAAAAGAAATCAGGTCAAACTCCATAATCCCAGCGAATTATTTTTCCCACACCACAAGAGAGAACAGAGTGACTTACCACCCACCTGCAGTCACAAAGTTGGTTGAACAGCTGATATTTCCACACAGTCAATTTCTGCAAACAGTAAAATACAAAAACTATTTCCTTTTTTTCTCACAAACCAAAAGACGAGCCCCCAATTTATGTTACGACCCCATATGTCTAGGGCTGGGGTTGAACATAAAAGTTAAAGAAAATAATTAAATAAACGGTTAGCAGGTGTTGATTTAAATGACCTTAAAGGTTCTTTTATTGTGAGAAGGCGGAAAAAGTTTGTATTTACAAGGAAAACAAAAGAAGGAGCTCAAACAAGAATAGCTTCAGGGCTGAGCAAGAAAACGTTCAAAGTAAATGGCACTCAGCCCCTACAGCGCTCAGCTTACAGCATTGACATACACCAAATAAACATTCGTGACAGTCACAACAAGGAGGGGAGAGTAGAAAGGTGGAGGGCACCTTAAAGTTCACAATTTAAAGTACAACAAGAATTCACAACAATTGATTTTAACAGGAACAACACATTCTTTGCAAAGCTCTCCTTCTCTCCCCTCCGCGAAGATGCGGAGTTCTCCGTTCACCAACCACAGCGCGCGCACGCAGCACGTCCAATTAGGGCGGGGTGATTTGGAAACAGGAGTAGAACAGGGCAAGAGAGAGAGAAAGAGAGAGACACACAAACACACAGCGGCACAGAAATACCCCACAATACGCTCGTGCGTAACACAGGTGATGGAAATCAGTAATTAGAGTTCCCCCGAATGGCCAGTACCATCCCTCAAGTTCCCCAGACGGCCAGAGCCGTCCCTTGAGGGGATGACCGTTAGGGTAACTCTGACCATTAGGGTAACTCCGACCGTTAGGGTAAGTTGAGTCATGGCTCCGGTCGTTAGGGCAGCTCAAGGGACGGCTCCAGCCATTAGGGGAACTTGAGGAATGCCTTCGTCCATTAGGGGAACTCGAGGGACGGCTTTGGCCGTTCGAAGAAACTCAAGGGATAGCTCCGGCCATTTGGGGGGAACTCAAGGGATGGCTCTGGCCGTTGGTGGAACGCGAGGGACAAGTCCGGCCAATTGGGGAACTCAAGAGACGGCTCTGGCTGTTGGGGGAACTTGAGAGACGGCTCCGGCCATTAGGGGAACTCGAGGGACAGATCCGGCCGTTAGGGGAACTCGTGGGATATTTCCGGCCATTCAGGGGAACTTGGAAGGACAGCTTCGGCTATTCAGGGAAACTTGAGGGATAGCTCCGGCCATTTGGGGGGAACTCAAGGGATGGCTCTGGCCGTTGGTGGAACTCGAGGGACAAGTCCGGCCGTTTAGGGAACTTAAGAGACAGCTCGGGCTGTTGGGGGAACTCGAGGGATGGCTCTGGCCGATTGGGGAACTCGAGGGATGGCTCTGGCCATTTAGGGAACTCGTGGGATGACTCTGGCCGTTCAAGGAAACTCGAAGGACGGCTCTGGCCAATCTGGGAAACTCGAGGGATGGCTCCGGTCATTTGGGGAAACTAAAGGGAAAGCTCTGGCCATTTAGGGGAACTCGAGGGATAGCTCCGGCCATTCGGGGAACTCGAGGGATGGCTCTGGCCGTTTGGGGAACTCGTGAGACGGCTCTGGCCGTTCAGGGAAACTCGAAGGACGGCTCCGGCCATTCGAGGAAACTTGAGAGACCGCTCCATCTGTACAGGGGAACTCAAGGGATGGCTCCGGCCATTCGTGGAAACCCAAGGGACGGCTCTGGCCATTTGGGGGGACTCGAGAGACGACTCCGGCCGTTCGTGGAACTCAAGGGACAAGTCCAGCCGTTTAGAGAACTTGAGGGATGGCTCTGGCCGTTCAGGGGAGCTCGAGGGATGGGTCCGGCCGTGAGGAGAACTCGTGGGACGGCTCCGGCTGTTTTCTAAATGGATGGGTGAATGAGTGAAAAATAGATGTCCTTCCAAGAGGAAGGGGGTGGTGGTGGGCTTAGATAGTTAGCTAGATGTCTGTTGTAGGTGTTTCTTTTTCAAGTAATGACACACAACATGCAGAAGAAGGAATCTCAGAAGAGCATCAGTGGAGATTTATCAGAAGAACACTGGAGAACATCTTGTGCATTCCTGAAGCTCAGCGAGCATGTAGAGCTCTGTTAGTCCTGTCTTTGTCTTTTACAGAATAGAGTGGAGCATGTGGAGACAAATAGGAAATACACACCTAGACACTGATGGTTAGAGGTTACGTATTTCCTGAATGAATGAATGAAAAATAGATGTCCTTCCAATAGGAAGGGGGTGGAGGTGGGCATAGATTGTTAGACGTCTTCTCTGTGGCAGTTATTTAAGTTGTACACTGTTAACCCTTGCTTTGATTATGCGGTAAATAACTCTAAAAAGCAAGTGTTTTGCTGTAATTAAAGGAAACAGTACTTTACTGTATAAGGAGTAGGAATTGTGTAGCACAGCGAATAAATTACAGTAATTTACTTTATGTAGCCATTACAGGTATTAACTGTAATTAGTGATTACTGTTTAACAATTACTGTCCCATCTACTCTGATGCTTTATGTGGCTATTTATAGAGAGTTGCATTTATCGGTTTAGGCATTCACACTCACATACACAGGCTGTCTGTCTTATTCTAAACACAAATTTAGAAAAAAAAGCATTGCCCCTTAAATAAAAATCTACAATGAGTAAGTGTGTAAATGTGTTCAAGTATTTTTGAGGGTTTCTAAAATAATTTCTGAAATTGTTATCTTGAACTATGCACTTGAAAGCTAAATTGTTAGCTAGTTAGCATTTCATCACAACTTCTTACATTACTTTCATTTAAGTCAGTGGTTCTCAAACTGTGGTACGCGTACCACTAGTGGTACACAGGCTTCCTTCTAGTGGTACGTGGAGGAATCACTAAATAATAAAAGTAAAATTAAATTAAACACACTTTTAACCCTTTGACGCGTACGATAACACCGATGTGATCAGTAAAATTATTTTAATAGGCTAAACCTCTTATTTCATTTTCAGTTGTCTAATGTTTGTTATATATCCTATCATTAAAGTTAATTCCCTCTCCATATTTGTAACGGTTGTTAGGGACATATCCCGTATTTTTATATCCCAATGTTGGCAGGTATGGTTTAATCACTTTCTGACACACAAAGCCTACTCTAACTCGCAGTAAGAAGATCTAATTTCTAAGTTGATGTTTAGATTTTAAAGATATAAGCTGCATGTATATAAGACATATTTGTATATTTAAATATGTGTTAAAAAAGAGTTTAAACATGAATATAATGGCATTAAGCCTATATTTATGAGGTCAAAGGAACATTTCTAGGCTTTGATGAATGGGCTACTATATTATAATACTTTACATTTAAGTACAGCAGTTTGCTTTTTACTTTTTAAGAACAGTATAATTTTAATTATCTTTTAAAAGCACGTTTTAATTTAAACCTTGATATTTTTGGTTTGTTTTTTTACCTGTAAGCACAGTGCAGTGTTAATGTTCAAACTATTTATTATGTTTAAAGTGGCTGACGATAATAAATATTGTTAATTAGAAGAATTAATCTGCCTCGTTTTTGAACTGTACAGTGCTGTAGCTGCTTAATTAGGCCAACTACTGTACTTCAATACTGGTTATTATGGTGGTACTGGGAGAAACTATTTTTTTCTGAGGTGGTACTTGGTGAAAAAAGCTTGAGAACCACTGATTTAAGTATTAATTGAACAACTCATCTTTATTGATTTTGCCAAAATGTACAGATGCAAACAGTGTAATGTACCTTTCTGGCAACTAAGCAATTTTTATACACATTAAAATCATCCAATTCCAATCTCCTCAGTTAGGGAACTGCACAGAAATCCTCACAGGGTATCACAGAACATACATACTGTATAGCCAACCACACGCAAACCTCCACTATCAGGTCCCATGTTGTGAATTTGCTTTTCAGAAAGTGCTTGAAAGTGTTTTTCACCTGACAATTCATATTAGGGACAACAGAAAAATTTGTTGTCTTGAGATGTTTTAAGTAAATTAATTTTATTTTTAATATTTGGATTGTTGGTGTTGCCGACTTCATTTTTGTTTTTGCAATTATATTAAGATTGATTTGCGCACTTTTGTTTGGTTTTTTTGACAAACATGCTTCTAACCCTATCTAGAGTATGTGTATGTTATTTTGATATGCTTAATATATGAGCAATATATCACAGAAGGAGCAGTGCGATATGGCTGTATATTAAATGTGAATTAATTAAACTAAAAAGTAACTCAAAAATTACTTAATTTTTTTAAGTAATTTGTTATTTGTTAATTAGAAAAGTAATTTTATTACGTAACTTGCGCTACTTGCGTTACCCCAACACTGTATGCCATTGGTGTCAAACTCCCTGGAGTTCCCACCCTACTTCAACACATAAGTCCTATATACACTGCATGTGTTGTTTATTAATTTAACTTCTCTGTTTCATTGCAAATAGAAAATGTATTCATATATGCTGATTTGTTTACATTTTTGTTTGTGCTGCCAAAACAATAAAATACATTTGTCTGAAGAATTTGTTTGCGTTCTATTTCAAGAGCAGATAAAAATACTAATTCATTTTAGTAAAACTACAATAACTATATATGATATACCATTAATGCGTATACAGTAACTATTACGCTGTGAGCATAGAACTACAGTGCAGTAGTTTACTGTAAGTTAGTTACCGCTACTGCTCTGTTACAGTGACTAACTGGCATCACTGTTGCCAGTATTGTTTCCACTAAAATGGTATGGTTTAATACATTTATTACAGCATTTATTAGTTTTTGTGAACATTAGTTCATGTAAATAAAGTCACTTTAAGCTGAATACTAATTCTTGAAAATATCTAGTCAAACAACCGAGATAACACCTGAATGACCAGAAGAAACTGAAGAAGAAACAGAAGAAAAATGACTGCTTATGTGGAGTTATAGATGGACCAGTTCAAGCTACTGTTAGCTCTTCTCTAGAATATATAACACACACACACACAAAGAATAAATCTAGCAGACATGAAGAATTAAATATTGATTAATCTCCTTAATTTAAAGATTTTTTTTTTTAATTTTGTGAAAAACACTTTTCTTTGTCCTGCAATGGGAGACTACTTTCACTAAAACACATGAATGAAATTAATGGATTATTTCATTAAACATGTTATACTTGCGGCTCTGAGGAAAAATAAAAAGTAAGTGACCTTAACAGTTATTATTGGTTATCCTGAATTGATTTAATGCAAATTACTGAGAAAATTCCATGTTTAATGATATCAAATCGACTCAAATGACACCGGAAGAAGATTTAAATTAATTATTGGATTAAATGGGAAAAGAAGCAACAACAACAACAAAAAAAAAAACAATAATGTGGAATTAAACAAACATTGATACAGATTTAAATGGCACAAAATGATGACAAAATGATTTTGTGTGTGTGAATTGTCCCATTATTACAAAGAATGAAGTTTATTGTGCTTTTTTTTGTATTTTAATATGAAAAAATATATGATTTTCTCAAATGAAAATAATCCTCAAAATAAGAATCTAAAGCATCTACTTCCAGTGGGTGGTAGTAACATGTGAGACGTAAATCACTGTCTGGACTGTGGACTGAATCAAGAATTCATTCAGAAAGTTGACAAAGAAAGAAGACCTCTTTTAAGGTATATTTTATGCAATTCTCAATACTTTTTTTAAAATTAAAACTAAATGTAAAACAATTCATAAATTATAAATTATATTTTTTTATTTATTATTTAAATACAAATAATTGAGCACAAACACTATTTTTATATTATATTTGCCATCATTAATTAATCTTTTCAGATATAATGTATTACTTTATTCTACATTGTTGTATGGCATTTGTTCTATTATACTGACTTGTGATTCATTACTTTTTAAAAACTTTTTTAACTGATATAAAACTAAGAAAAAGGAGTATTCCAGTACTATTTTTGATAAGAGATACGACAATACATCTTACTTTGTACTATAAAATATACATTATAAGTTTGAGCTTTCTTGTTTCTCGGTAACTGGAGTTTTTCACACCATAAAAATATAATCAGTTAATACATTTAAGCGTTATTGTAATTTATAATAGAGAAAACAGCAGCTCCTCTGTTCAGTTGCGCCTGTTTATGGCGCACTGTTGACCGGATTAAGATGGCGGCCACGTTGACGTATCGGAGCAACAGACTGAAGCGGGGTTGTTGCTTGATCAGTTGCGGCCGGAATTATTTACATTATTTATTAGATTTCCGATTTATTGGATTTTATTAACGTCTACCCGTTCCCCAACCCTAAACCCAACCGTCAAAGTACTCTAAAAATAGTAATTATTGTTATACAGTGTCACAAAAATGATGCGATATGTGTGTATCTAGACTTCACCCCGAAGGCGGACCGTGAGGCGGCAGTAAGTTGCTGCGCAGCTTTTAGACCAAAACATCCGAAGAAGAAAGTTCGGAGGTCAGCGCTGCGTCGACGCTTGCTAGCTTGCTCTGTGCTCTCAGACTTTTATAATGGCAAAACATCACCCAGATTTGATTTTTTGCAGAAAACAGGCTGGAGTGGGTAAGAGTCAGCTTTAATCAGACCTTAAACAGTCTCTTTGTTTAACGATCTAACTTATAGTGAACATCGAGTGAGAGTTTACACTCGCGCTAAATCAGATGAATGAACAGTAAGGTTAAAATCTAAGTGCAGACGGTTCGTTTATTCGTGTAACTTTAGTAAGCAGACAAAATACCACCCTAACAAAGTCCTCATACATGTTACTAGTTAATCAGATGTTTAATATGAGAAATGCATACGGTTTAGTATTGTGGCAACCGATTCAAACGTGCTTTTGTCGTTTGTTTACAGCGTCCTCAGCCGTTGGAGGGCGGAATGTCATCCAGCGTTTCACATTCTTTTAAAGACAGTTCACAAACACACACCAATCTTTATTGACCAAGTGGTTCTATAAATTTTATGTTTTCTGTTTAACACAAGCTATATTTTGTAGCATGATGGCAAATACAATGTAAATAAATGCAGGGTTTTACACAATTTGTTGACGTTGTCCCAACACAAATCGATTAAGTTAACAAAGTGGATTGAACATAAAACAGTTAGGTTGTCTCAAAAAATCTCAAGAATTGTGTTCTTTGAGCTTAATTTTAAATAAGTAGTTTGAACAAGTAGCAAGATATTTTTGAGTGTACGGTGGAAGTCAACGTGTTCGTCCTTAACAGAAAAAAAGCTCAAATAGGTTTTGAAACAAACTGGATGAGTAAAGGGTACAAGTTTTATTTGTGGGTGAACTGTCTTTCAAAAAAGAACGCACAATTCATACTCTACCATGTACTGCAAAAACAATATTATGGCTCAGTATATATTTTTTGGTTTTAAGATAATAAAATTAGCCCATTTTCAGAGTAAATTGATGAAAAGCAATGTGTTTAAATAAATAACATTGTTATTTATCCCATTGTCTGGTCTTGTTTCATTAATAAACTCACTTCATTTTTATTATTTTACTGACAAGGCTTTGTGTTTGTTTGCTTGCAAAATAAATGTTTATTACTTTTTTCAGTCTTTAGCTATTTTCACTGGACAGCTAGACAAAATACTGAAGACCAACATAATATCTGTACAGTTATTTGCATTTTGTAGTGTCAGACTTTACATTTACAGCCTGAATTGACGTATTGACAAATTATTCAGCGTATTTTCTTTGCTTGGTATTTAGAAAGTCTTAATATTACCTTTATGTCATTTTGTTTTGTATCTTTTATGGTTTAAATATGCGCAAGTTCATCAATTATAAATCTGTTTAATCTAATTTGATCTTTATTTCCTTTGCAGCCATTGGAAGACTGTGTGAAAAATGTAAGTTTTACTTAATTTTCTATTCGTGATTTGGTTCTATTCAGTTATCAGTTATTAATTTGTCTTCTAATATTTTGTGATAATTTTTTCAATATTTATCTTATGTAAAAAAAAAAAAAAGGTAAATAAATTGTGTGATTGTGGATACAAAATCTGTTGCTAACAATATATGTTACATCAAGAAATTGATGGGTTGATTCTCACATAAATCTTTCATGACAGATTTGTCACATACTTGTATTTAAGCCATTTTAAACCCACAGGGAATGGACCCTTTTCACAAGCCTGTTATGACGCATTTAACGGTCATCATTTAACATCCTTGAAAGTTTTTAATATTCTTTTTTTTTTTTAAATGTATGAACATTTATATGTAATTTATGTAAGTAATATATCATCTTTGCTTCAAATAACAAAAAACGAATAACCATTTGTGCGAGGTGTTTCTAATGCAGCGTCTATGGTACAGGACAGTAAATTAGACATTATTCTCTCCTCTGGATGCTGTCGTCAGTCTCACACAATTATTGTCCTTTTCCTGAATGTCTGTAACAGCATCGTGGTATTCTTCCATTCGCTGCGCTCTACGTTTTCCCAACTATGACGACTTCCGCTACTGAGAAGCCCGTAAATGTGAAAAGGGTCTATTTGTTAATCGTTGTAACAGAGCTAGTGATGTTTTTAATTAAATCTGTTCTTCCACAGAGTCTGTTTATCCAAAAATCTGATGCTTCATTAAAGGGATAGTTCACCCCAAAATGAAGTGTCATCATTTGCTCACTTCAAACAAGCTTTGCTCATTTTTTTCGATTTCTTTTTTTTTTTTGAACATCAAGACAATGTTTTGAAGAAAGCTGTAAA
>CAIGQQ010030657.1:623-18292 GCA_903798035.1 Danio albolineatus
CCATCCATCCATCCATCCATCCATCCATCCATCCATCTATCTATCTATCTATCTATCTATCTATCTATCTATCTATCTATCTATCTATCCCAAAATAGGACCGAAATATAAACACATTTTAAAATAAAAAATCTCCATATGATTTTTTTACTTCATGTTTTGTTAATATAGTATAAAAAATTGTCTTGTAATTTTAATTCGATTTTGTAGCGTCTATAATAAGTATTATACATTATTTATTATCACTGAATAATAATAAAAATAATATTATCATAATTGTTCTGTTATGAAGTCTCAACAGTCGCACAATTGACTGTATTTTGTTCTATGTATTTATTTGCCTTGAGTAATGGTAAACTTCTACAGTATATCTTTTTTCAATCTTTTCGCCTAATAACGCTAGCCCCAATACTAACGAACAAAGTTAGGAAAAAGTCAATACCGGTTGAAAACTAATCCAGCGACAACATTAAATGTAGACATATGATATGACCTGAGAAACATTTGTACTCTGTCAGCAGTACAATACAGCTACTCACGCTGAATATGTGCGTGTGCGTTTGGTTGGCAGTGGACTCAGAGGTTCCCCCATCTGAGGAGGTTTCCTCTCCAGAAGACCACTGCCCTCCCTCAGGAAAGGTAATGAAAGCGAGAGAGGTGTGTGTGGGCAGTGCAGCTTTCCATCAGACGTCGACGTGTTTTCTGAATCAGCCATTGGTGTGAAGTTCAATGGAGATGGGATGAAGCCTGTGTGTATTGAAAAATGAAATAAACATACAAACAAACAATATCTGTGCTATATATCTGCACTGTTGCTTAATGAAATATTAATTGGCCGCTTGGAAATGTTCATCATCCCTCAAATCTGGGCGCAGTAGCTGCAGCATCAGGACCACATCACATTTGATTACTTGTGTCGACTGTTTCCCTTCTTCAAACTGTGCTTCCTTTTCATTGTTTTGCATTGCACCATGGCTTTCTGCCCTGCAGTCTGAGAAAGGCCAAGCATCTGCACCGCATACTCCATAATAATAACAGCCTAATGGACTGGGACGGTGGTCAAACAGTGAGTGACGTTACGCTTGTTTTGGTATCATATTATCAACCCGAAATCTACAATGTAGACTGTTGACAACCGTCCTAAGCTATACTATTACACAGTACACGACAATATACTACCCAGACATGAAAATAACAATGAAATTCTTACCGTGCTGAACGTTATAGTGGATACCAATCTGTCGGTTGATATCGCGAGTGCTGCGGAGATAAATATATTTACATCGCTACATCAGAAGCCAGTATTAAATGTCCGAATACTATCATTCGTGGTCCTCATATTCGATTCAAGGGGCCCCTACGTAGCACACAATAAACGAGGTTACTGGATGAGAGGAAAGGGAGGGACACCCCACCAAAACTGAACGCGAGAGACGCGACGCGACGCGAGAAAACAAAAACGCTCCAATTACAATCAACGACGCTATGGTGCAAGCGACAGAATCCTGACGTAAACTTTCAGTCGACCAATCAGAACGCTATTGTAGTGCGCGTATTAGTCTTGACGCATCAGCCGAGACGTGATGCTTTATATAGGACCTGGTGGTTGTCATGTTGTTTTAAGAACGTTTGAAAGTCTAGCAATATTTATTAAGTCAATGATTATTAATGACTTATTAACTAAAATTTATATTTCCATATTTAATAACCAAATATGAAAAGAATTACGTAGTGATAAAAAGGGGTTTTCAAGCACTAAAACAACATAATCCAGCCTTTTTGTGTCCGGTTTCATTCAAGTTTGCACAAATGTCTCATTGTATCGGATCCCACAGACAACACCCCTATGGGAAGAATCTATATACCAACTGGAAAGCCTCAGCTTCTTTAAATTCAATTAAAAAAGATCGGGTGACATCATCAACCCTTGTGCGCTATTCAAGTTTATTACCCTTTTGTTATATTAGAGATAAAAACATACAGTGAATTAAACTGCTGTAAAAATGCATCAGAATTGTATTTTTTTTAAAAATATAATTGCATAAATTTGTCAACCTCAGTCCTGATTAAAACTATTAAACTGCTTTAAAAAGGACAGGATTTTAACTCTTTAATTGCCAAATTTAGAAATAATGTCACTGATTTGGTTAAAAAACTGCACAAGATGACGTATTTACAATATAAAAAGTAATTGTGGACTGGATTTCTTAAAAACCTTTAATCACAGTCTTGGACATGTGAACGATTGGCAACAACATTGACTTTGAATTCATTGTTGGTCGCTGTTTTTGCCCGTGACTTCCATAATAACCACATTTGATGGTGCATAAATAAACAGTCTTTGTTTTTATTTGCTCCACGTAGTTCTGAGAGCCGAGATGCATATTTTGATTTTCTCAGACACATCAAGGTAAGTGCGCAAAGGTCATTCTCACACACTCACATACAGGCCCTTTAATTAGCTGATTTACTCCATATAAAATCCAGAAACTTTGCTTTTTTTTTTTTTTTGCACAGGCCCATCTAAAGGGTCAATGGTGCCAACTGATGAACAACAATAAAAATGACAAATTTTACCTCTTCCCAAGAGAGAAAAACACCAACAATCAGAAATGCATCATTATATGGTGTCATGGTTCTACAATCAAAAAAATGTGGTTATAATGGTCAAAATGATCAAAAACAATGCATCAAGGGCGATGTTGTTTCACATGTTGAAAACTTTGACAAAAGGTAAAAAGAATCCAGTCCACAATTAATTTTTATATTTAAAATACGTCTTTTTGTGTGTTTTTTCCACTAAATTAGTGACATCATTTACGAATTTGGCAATTAAAGAGTTAAAATCCTGTAATATTCTAAGCAATTCAGTGGTTTTAATCAGGACTGAGGTGGATTAACAGATTTACACAAAAACATTTGAAAAAAAAATATTTATCTGATGCACTTTTACAGCAGTTTAATTTAGTAAAAATTCTGCAAGCTGAAACAGAAAAAGTAATGGGCTAATTAGGACACAGAATCACCCTAGAGTGGATGATTATATATATATATATATATATATATACACATACACACAAATATTATTATTATTATTTTTTAAATTTGTTGTGATTGAAAATGTATGATTGGGAACACAGGAATACTCATATTTGAAGGTATAGCATTATTTTTTAGAAACTTTTTTTGTTTGTTTAATTACGGTATGCTTAAAATGTAAAACAAACAAACACACAATTATTTTAAATGACTTTTATTTTATAACCCACTGTGACCGATCAGCATCCATTTCCTCAAGAACAGAAAAGAAGAAAAAGATGAAAAATAATGGAGTTATAAAGAGGATGTGCTTGTGTGGTGTTACGAGCAGTTAGACAGTTTAGAGCTGCAGAAACAACCAGACAGTATTCTTCACGTTTACCGCATTGGCTAGCATTCGTACCACAGTAAAAGATGATGAGGACATACTGTTTGGTATCTTGGAAGCAGTTATCTGCTAGTAAGAGTGACTGACATGAGAACAGCTCCGTTTAGAAGACAAAAAAAATGCAACCCTACAAAAAAGGGCACTCAAATATACAGGAAAAGTGCTCACGAGGCTGAAGGTCTGATTACTGATCAATTAGTCAATAACTGTCATCCAAAACACTTAAGATAATGCACATTCGAGATTCGCTTCAAATGCTTATAAATATCAATTCGGTTTAAAACATTTAGAACTTGACCTGCGGTGCGCTCGGCACAGGTACGATTGATAGATTTTGATGTTGTGTATGACGAGATCTGCAGAAGATTTGAAGAACAGGCATAGACAAGTCAGAATAGCTACATGAACAATAACGGGTCAAGTTTCAAGCTCGCGTGAATAAGAACACCAATTATTATGAGTGACGGACAAGCTCTGTCGAACGAATCAAGTCAAATATGAGATATCGGCTGATTACAGCAGAGAAAATTCACAAGCAGCTCTCGTTACAGTTCAGTGTGAGATTACAAACAGAAATTAATCATCAACAGTTGCCTGATCACAGCCCAGATACTTGGATAACTTCGTAAATCAAACTCTGGCATCTTCTGCTAAAATCATTTGTAGGCTAGTTTTTTTAACCATTCTGTAATAGGTCCGACTTGCACTTTCTAAGCATAACGGTTTCTAAACAATTATCAGTCCTGCAATATATTATATAGATTTGAGACGTGTGTATCGACATGACTTGTCTATGTAACACAGTTGTATTGTATGCATTGTGTATACTTCAGTTCATAATTACATGAGAGTGTTTAACCCTATCATACACATTCCAATCCTCCTGTTTGATGCATAACCCCTCCCCCCCTCACATATATGTATATTTATGGCCAATCACGTTCATTTCTGCATCTCTTTCATTCTGTTGAGGGCGGAGCCAGCCTGGAACCATTCGATCTGGGTTTCGTTGAAGGTGTGGTTCAACTCGATTGTTTCCGAGCTTCCATCAGTGTGCTTGATGACGGCTTTAAGAGGCTGAAGGAACAAAAATATAAGTAAAATGAGGTTCAATATTAGGAAAGGTTATTATTTACTGCAGTTTCTCTCAAACAGGAGTTTAAGGCATAAATGGGGGGTTTGTCAGTTTATAAAAATGCTAATTAATATACATAATTTCATAGCTCGTCTTCTAATCATGGGAACGTTTACTAAGTTCAGCATATTTAAGCAAATGCTGTAAATGTTTTAGGTCAGGGGTTTCAAAGACAAAGACTCATTGAGGACAACACAAACAAAGACAAATAGTATACACAAATATATGATTTAAATGACTATTATTTAACATTCCTTCTAATTGATGTCGTGGATGATATTAAGACGAGGGAAGTGAATTTTCTTTTAATTTCTTTCATATTAACAATATAGACAGAATTATGAGGATGTAGTTATCAAATACCTTAAATACGGATGAAATATATCGATACCTGTGATCCTTTTTACTTACACATAACTGACTGATTACACAAACGCTCACCAAATTGTAAAGGAATATTCAAGAGCAATAAGCAGTGAAAGTGGACTGAATTCAGCACCAGCATATAGTGTGAAATGTGTTTTCTACTTTAGGTTCTGGTATGCACAAAATTCTGTTCTCTATTGTATGATGGCGGAGTGAGCTGCAAGTTAAGAAAACATAAAAATAGAAAAAAGAAGAAAAAAAAAACACTAACAAATTATGAAAACATGTTGATCAGTTTGACAACACAAATTCTCATAACACATTCAAATAAAGAAATACACTGCAAATAGTGCAGACCACAAGGGAAATGTGTTCAGGGACCCCAAATAGTGATGAATCTGGCTACCGCTTGTTTAGGGTCAGCAGTATATACAAACAAAGAACCAGATGACTAGCAGGGTAAAATAAGCAAAAAATAATAATTTCGCTCTCGAACAAAACTGCTGACTCTAAACAGAAACAGCCCGGTTTGTACATTTTTGGATTATTTGACACATTTCCATTGAGGTTTGTCCTATTTGTAACGCATTTGTGTAATTGCCTGTGTTGTGACAATTTTACGTGTGTGTTCTCAAATCGCTGAAGACATTTTCTCTATTTGTTAGTGTTTTCCCTTTTTTCAAGTGTTTTCTTAGCTTGCAGCATGTTTGAGCCTTCTCAGCTCCCTGTACTTTTGTGCTTTATTTGAATTTTAATGATTCAAGCTCATCCCACTCTTTTTTTGTTTTCATTAATTTTCCGAAACTGCATGTGCAGCCTTCTGAATAAATAACACAGAAAAAAAATCTCTATTTAATTGACTGCCATTAAGCTTAGCACCAGGCACTAGTGTTGTCACAATACTCAAATTTGGTACTGATTTTTAAAAAAAATTGTCCATTTCCTTCTAACATTTGAGCGCGTTCTTAAACACCGCTGATTTGCCATTGTGTTCACACGCTCAAATGACTGTGATTGGCCGTGCAGGTCATCAGTTCACCGAACTCACCACTGTTTACTGAGTCTAATACAGACACAAGGACACTGGAGTGTTTTAAAGCTGCGAATATCAGACGATTCATCAGCAGATCGCTTGTATGCCAGCTCTAAACAGGCCAAGTGATCTTCAAGGCTTTAAAAAGCTCCAGTGTCCCTGTGTCTGTAGTTAGCCAGTTGTATATGTAGCCAATCAGTCATTTCTGTTGAGCACATGAACACAATGGCAAATCAGCTGTGTTTAAGAACGTGCTCAACAGCACTCAAATGTTAGCGGGAAATGGACGTTTTAAAAATGTCAGTACTGATTGGTCCTGAATTTCAGTATCATGACAACACTACCATGCACACTTTGAAAATCCTAGTTTTAGATCACTAAGGGTTTTGGCTGAAAAAAGAAAGACTCAATCCAGAAAAGAGATATCTAAACAATAATTTCTATTTTAAAATAGCATGTACCTTTCCAGGGGCAAAGCTCTTAAGCCCTGTAATGGAGATTTTGTCATCTGGGCGGATTTTGTCGTAATCAGCAGGATTGGAGAAGGTGAGGGGCAGCAGGCCCTGTTTCTTCAAGTTTGTTTCTGTTGACAGTCATGATAGGCTCATTGAAATCAACTGCTAAAGATCTTCAGGTCGATTAGGAACCAAAATGAGTTTTTAATTCAAATTTCACACTCACCATGGATTCTAGCAAAGCTCTTCACAATGATGGCCCTCCCTCCTAAATGTCTGGGCTCCAGAGCAGCATGTTCTCTGCTGGATCCCTCACCGTAGTTCTCATCACCGACAACTACCCATGAAATATTGTTCTTCTACAAATGGGAAAATACAGGTAAATCAGAATACCGTTATGAATGATAATGAAGTCAACAGACAAAAATAAAAGAGAGAAAAACAGCTCTTACTTTGTAATGGCGAGCAACATCAGGAACTCCACCGTACTCCCCAGTCAGAAGGTTGCGCAGTTTATTGACACCATCATTCTCGATATTAACAGCACCAATGAGCAGGTTATTGGAAATATTATCAAGATGGCCACGGAACTTCAGCCAGGGTCCGGCAGCGCTGATGTGGTCAGTGGTGCACTTTCCTTTCACCTGACAAAAAGAGTTTCATTATTCAAAAAGTTCAATTGAGGGTCATTTTTTTCCTAATACTTTAATACAGGTGTCTGATGGACGTCATAGAATACAATGATTGTATTGGCTAATTTTTGAATCAGGACAAAACTGGTTCATTTTAAGATTTTATTGTTCTATTTTCAACTTCCGGCTCTATTCATCAATATCTTTCAAATCAGATCAGGGTGCTCATTTCTTATAGATAACACGACACTTGCGTGCTGGGCTGCTGACCCTAATAGCAATACCTCACACTGACCATAATAAATGCCAGGGTTCATACACATTTTTACTTCTAAAATTCCATGACTTTTCTATGATTTTTTCCAAGACTTAAGTAAATTCTTATGACCTAATGTTTCATGCAATGTCTACATATGCATGTTAAAAGAAAAGCAATGCATGATCATCTTTATTACGGCACATCGTAAAACACACAACAATCTATTTAGTTTCAATTTATATATGTATCGATGTAAAATTGATTTAGATAATGCTTACACCGCACTAATAATGTGAGAGTATGTGATTGGCCAAGGACAGAAAAGAAGTAAATACCCTATATTCAAGTATACAGATATCTGTTTTCCATGACTTTTCCAAAACTTTATGGGTTTTTCTGTTTTTCCAAAACTTTTCCAGGCCTGGAAAATGCCATGTCAAAATTCCATGACTTTTCCAGAACCCTGAAATGCACACCTAATGATCTGACGAGGAAGACAAGACAAAAAAGGCAAATCCCGTTTTTTGGGGGCATTTTCTAATCAAAAGTGAGATCTGTAATTGGTCGGTGTAGTAGAGCCAAAAGCTGCTAGAAAGGAATGATACTTGTGGCCAAAGTACTGGTGGTGGATGAGGAGATCCCCCCATTGTGTAAAGCGCTTTGAGTGCCCAGAAAAGCGCTATATAAATGTAAGGAATTATTAATTATTATTAAAGTGTTTAAGTGTCGATTCCCACAGAGGAGATCTGGATGGATACTTTTGTGTTTACTATATGATTAAATATTCACCGGTTACCAACTCTTTCTTCTTTCTGTGAGCACTGCATACATTTCAGGCATAAACTCAAAACAGTGGAACATCCAAACTCCACTGGCGTTTCGGCTGTTATTACCAGACAGAACACAGAAGTATAAATGCTTACAATGGCATCAGCTATGTACAAGTGATGTGCTAATGAGTAAGCTGATCACTCGATGCAGAAGTATAAATCAGCGTTAATGTTGAACTATTGTGTGCATTTGTGGGAAGATGTGATGCTTTTATGGCAGTCAAAGCCAAGTGCTGAAAAATGGTTTCTCCACAACCCATTAAAATTTCACAGTTTCAAACATCGATCACTAAGTTTTACCTTGATGAGCACTTGGAGGTCCTCAAGGTCTTTTCCACTCCATTTGTCGAAGGGCTCGAGCAGCTGTAGACGGTTGCTCTGTGGGTTAACATCTACTTTAAGAGCAGACCCATCAGCTGGTGGGTGCTGGTAGGTGTCCTGACCTGGGTCAAAGTCACGAGCAGGAAGTTCATCTCCTGTGGGCGCCTTCAGTTTAAACTTCTCTCCATTGGGGGCCGTGAGGAAGTCGGTCTCAGGGTTGAACTTCAGCGTGCCTGCAATGGCAAGGGCTGTGACAATCTGCAAGACAACAAATGAAATTATTGTATTAGGACGTTTTGACACGCACAGAAAGGTTTATGGGGAAGAAATGCCATTGTAGTACCTCTGGAGAGGTGACAAAAGCATGAGTGGCAGGGTTGGCATCATTTCTGGCGGTGAAGTTCCTGTTGAATGATGTAACAATGGTGTTCTTCTCTCCCTTTTTAACATCACGTCTGAAAGAAAGATTTTATTGGTTTACGATATGGCTTTACAACACCGCTTTATTACACAGCAGTTTATACTTCTTGATTCTGATTGGACGGTTGTGGAATTAAGGTCATTATCGGTGATGCTGCTGCTGGTGCTAAACTATGACCGTTGTCCCAAGCACCTGATTTAGTTTGAGTTATTAAAGAGATGTGTGACACTTCCTTCTCTCTTTTCACATCATTCAATCTCATACCCATGTTTTAAGAAAGTAACTTAAAAAGAGATAAGAGCATATTACATAATTATAATGCAACTTCATACATCAACGCAAAAGAAACACTTCAGATACTGCATTAAAAACATTACCCATTATTGTTCACTTTGATGTATGATAGATTCTACATTCTTCCTGGGGAGACATTTTTAAAATATGCAATGTACTTTCAGTATAACATATAAAAAAATGCAGTCATTGACAGTTTGATTAACAGATCACCCAGTTTTTAAACATATAAACCATATTAAAAAGATTTTACTGTATTCTGATCAAATAAATGGAGGCTTTGAGAGCACAAAACATTTCTTTCCACATTTCTTTCCAAAATCTTACAGACTTTTCAAAGCTGTAATATTATACTCTGTAATATTATTTGCAATATATATTATATTTCATTAACCTTACGAAAACTCTATTTAAAACATATAAAAGACATTTACCTGTCCCACTGACCGATGCAGGGTCCACAAGCATTAGCCAGGACAATTCCACCAACATCCCTCAACACTTTAGCCTGCAGTTAAGACACACACATTCATCTGTCAGCCAAAATGCAGAACAATAAGACAATTTGGGAGCATAAATTACTAATAACAAACCCCCGAGCTCTCAGACTCACATAGCCATCTCTCTCAATTGTGGCACGAATCTGCTCAGACCCAGGAGTGACAGTGAACTGGGCTTTGCACTTGAGTCCCTTGTCGAGTGCTTGTTTGGCCAGGGAAGCGGCTCTGCCCATGTCCTCATAACTGGAGTTGGTGCAGCTTCCAATCAGACCTATAAAGTTCAGTTAGAGCGACTATGTTCATCACAGGAGGCAATTTTATTGAATAATGGCCATATGAAATCAATAAAAGACCATTAAATCACTGACCAACTTTAACATCCAGGGGCCAACCATTCTTCTCAGCGACAGAGCCGATGTCCGAAACAGGGTGGGCCAGGTCAGGAGTAAATGGGCCATTGATGTGAGGCTTCAGCTGTATTACAAAATTAATGGTTAACGCTTTACTCTATCTGTAAAACACATTTAAGTAGATTACCTCAAGTGGCCTACACTTACCTCATCTAGATTGATCTCAATCACCTGGTCATAATGACAACCTGAGTCAGGAACCAACAAGTCCTTGTTCTCATCTGCTAAAGCAGCAATTTCTGTGGGAGAAAAGTGTCAATTTTATGAGAAAACAGTCATGATAATTATTCATTAACTAAAGACTAGTGTTATTGCTTACCTCCTCGACCCGTCTTGTCCAAGTATGTCTTCATTCGGTGGTTGAAAGGGAACACAGAGGTGGTAGCTCCAATTTCAGCACCCATAT
Organism: Danio albolineatus; assembly: GCA_903798035.1. Classification (NCBI taxonomy): domain Eukaryota; kingdom Metazoa; phylum Chordata; class Actinopteri; order Cypriniformes; family Danionidae; genus Danio; species Danio albolineatus. The sequence goes on from CAIGQQ010030657.1 coordinate 11,113, forward strand.
TGCAGATTGTGGCCATTCCTATATTTGAAAACCCAAAATCACGTTCATGACTCATGTTTTACTCTTTCAGCAATTAATGGAAGTGATAAACACTAGGTTTAAATGATTAAAGATGCGATTTTGAGAAAAGCAAGAACGTGTTGCCAATGACTGAAAAATTTAGAGCTGTCAGCAGTCCATGTTCTGTTGCATGAGGTGTATTTTGACCAGAACTAAACATGATGACCACAGACAGTAGAGTAATGGGAATGGCAATCTAATAACTTTTTTAAAAATGTTTGATTGATCGACAGCATTTGAAAATATTCTCATTCAAATTGGAGTTTTTGGATATTAGTTTTTCACAAGTTCACAGGCTCAATACATACTGTTTGTCAGCTGACACTTCCCATTCATTATGACGTTCGATGTATACCACAACTAAAGCTAAAATTCAGCACTGAATACACTGGCACAATATAATTATGCATTTCAACCTATCATTATGCATGAAGGTAACAGTTCTGACAAAATAGGAGAAAGGCTCCATCCCAAATTGGCCTAAAGGTGCCATTGAATGGAAAACTACATATACATAGGCATAGCTAAATAAGATTTTAGTACATTGACATGAGATATGGTGTGCCTCAATCACCATTGTTTCCTCCTTATCTAAAACACATTTGAAAAAGGACCACTGAAACCAGGTGAATCAGAACATAAACACCGACTGTGATATCACAGTCAGGATAATAATGAATAGGCCAAGCAAAAATCCCTTTTAGTTTTGGCAATGCCCCCAACTGAATTTAATTATTAAAAAGGGGCAATCAATGCTATACTGCTATTAAACCTCACTATTGTAAGTAGTTGTAGTAATACCTGTCTTAATGAGTTATACATTAAATCATTTAGAAATAAGTCAAGAAACTAACTTTATAAAACAAACATTGGCTAACTCTATTACTTAAAAAAAACATTGTTTTGAGGAACAAAATACTGCAGTCTTGCTCTGAGATACAAAATGTTTTAGTATGGCCGGATAACTGTATTTTTATTGGTGAAAAAAAGACAAAACCCTCTAAAACGTAACATCCTCGATATTAACTTCTTCTTTATTGAACTTTTAAATAAAATCGTAAATGTTAAACAATTGTATAAACATTTGAGATCACACTGATATTTGGCAAAACAGCATTCTTACTTATGTGATATTATTTAACACCAAGAAATAAAACAAACAGAAATATTTTTTGGTTTCATACCTTAAATTCAAGGTTATTCTAACCCCATTATTCAACACACAGTGCATGCTTTGAGATTCTCAAGACACATTTGTATTCAATGTCAATGATGCAGGCATATCTTAATAGGAATGCTGTATCTTTTGAGCATTTTAGGAAATGTGTCTGTTGTCATTAAGAGTGCGATTATGGAATAACAATGTTTAATTATTGTTTGTACAACCAGAGGTAACTTTTTTTGTAACTGTATAATAAATAAAATGTATTATTAATAATTCATATTTCATGATGACAGAAATCTAATATTAAAGGGTAAGTTACTCTTCAGTGTTTGAACTCTAAGTAGTGAATATTAAACAACACTGAACTGAACTGAACTCAGCTATATACTAGCTAATAATATACTAGCTAATAACTAAACTGACATTTTCAATTTACTATAACCTTCTATGTGAAGCTGCTTTGACACAATCCGCATTGTAAAAGCGCTATACAAATAAAGGTGAATTGAATTAAGTTTACCCAAACATTTAAATTCTGTCATCAATTACTCACTCTTATGTTGTTCCAATCCCTCGTGACCTTCATTCATCTTTGGAACACAAATTAAATGAAATCCAGAAGCTCTCTGATCCTCTATAGACAGCAACGTTGCTGACACACTCAAAGACCAGAAAAATATCCTCAAAACAGTGTGTGTCTACATTGGTTGAATGCACATAAAACAAAAATCACAACATTATTCAACAGTTTCTTCTCACAGTGTCAATTCAGGGTGCACATTCATAAGCACTGTGTGAACTGATGTATATGCCCCTGCATTTGAAACAAAGCACAGATCCATCTGCGGTATATGCAGTTTGACAGAGCTCTATAATGAATGTGCTCCCGACACTGACACTGTTAGATGAAACTGTTGAATAATGTGGTTTTCATACTGAGTTTGTTTTTTTGTTTTGTTTTTTTTCCAAATACCTTTCTGGACTATAAAAGTTTTGCGACTTTGCAAAAAAGAGCTCTTTGATTTCATCCAAAATATCTTAATTTCAGTTTTAAAAAGTGAAAGGTCTCATGGTATTATTAGGACATGAGGGTGAATAATCAATGACAGAATTTTCATTTTTGGGTGAACTACACCTTTAATAACTGTAAGAGTAGGTTTTCACCTGTGCATGAGATGGAGTCCACACCAGGGCCGTGATACTCCACAATGGCACCAGTGCCGCCCTTCACAGTCAAAATACCAGCAACTTTAAGGATGACATCTTTTGGTGAGGTCCAACCAGATAATGTGCCTGTCAGCTTCACACCAATGACCTGTAAAAGTTGATAGGTCATAAATAAACATGTCCTTAATGCCTAATTTTAGGCAACATAACGTTTAAATAAAAACAGATGGAAAGAAAATAAAATAAAAAAATCAATAGCAGCTCACATTTGGACACTTCAACTCCCAGGGAATGCCTGCCATGACATCAACAGCATCAGCTCCACCAACTCCAATGCAAATGCAGCCCAAACCGCCACCATTAGGGGTGTGAGAGTCTGTACCAATCAACATGACTCCTGGGTACGCATAGTTCTCCAAGATGATCTAAACGAAGTGAATATAAAAAGATTTTGATGTTAAGTTGTCCTAAGAGGAAATAAAGCATTGTTCAATAGACATTTAGGTTTAACAACTTTAATGAAAGATTTGATCTACTTCAAATGTTGACTACACGTGTATAGAGAGAAATGCTGAAGAGAATTAGTCTCATTTTAGAAAATATCGAAAACTACAAATATTATGGCGAGGGGAGGTTAAAACGTTAAAGATGTTAAACTGATATTGTTGAATCATTAAAGTATGAATATTAAAAAAAGAATATTTACAACAAATATCACATCTCTGAGAATTCATTTAAAATAACCAATTTCATGTACATCTTTGTAACATTTGTAATAGTACTGGACTAACTATATAAAAATGTCCAAATACTTAGTTGTTACCTGATGGATAATCCCAGAACCAGGTTTCCAAAAACCAACACCATATTTAGCCCCAGCACTAGCGAGGAAACTATAAACCTCTTGATTCACTTCCTGTCAACAGCAAAGAAAACAATACATCAGTGTAGCAAATGATAAATTAATAAAAGTCACTTTTGTCAAAACCCATCTTTAAGTTTAACTTTGACATTATCAGGTATATCCAGAACATCATATAGACACATTCCCTCACTCAATCACCTTGGCCTTCTGCAGATCTTGGGCTCCTCCAGTCTGGGCCTCAATAAGATGGTCACAGTGGATGGTGGACGGCACTGCCACTTTTGGGAGTCCACTGCTGATAAACTGCAGCATGGCCATCTGTGCTGTTGCATCTTGCATAGCAACCCGATCAGGTCGCAGGCGCAAATACGTGCGTCCTCGCGCAATTTCCTGTCCGGCCGGGTCATCCAGATGGCCATACACAATCTTCTCTGACAGGGTGAGTGGCCGGTTGAGCCTGGAACAGGAGAGTTGATATGCAAAGTGCTTGGAGAAAAACTTAACAAGTGCAGGTTGGAAAAGCGTTATTTTTTCAGCAAGTCATTCTTTTAAAGATATGAATAAAAGTAAGTGGAAAATAATGCAATACTCACCTTTTACGGACGATGTCAATATTTGAACGCAGCTTGTCATAGTTGATGTAAGAGTTTGGCTCAAAGCGGCTCATGGCCACCTTGGCCTTTGCGTTGAGAGCTGCCGCTACATGAAAACGGCGGGCACCCTGACCCAGGGCGAGCTGAAATAAACAAACAGGGATACATATAAATCTGGGGGCTGTTTTTTATGCCTCGGTTAAAATATCTGAGGTGATTTGACAGCTTACAAATGTTTTTAGCTAATTTGTTAATGCTTATTATGTTTTTCAAACAAGTTTGCGAATCAGATTAAAATATCTGGATGAATTGGAGTGCTCATGTTTAAGGACAGATATATCAATCCTCAAAATCATGAGCAGCAACGCAGCCATTGGCTGGAGACAAGACAACAGTGTTAAACAATTTGTTAAATGCTACATAATACATTTTTACAGATTGTAGTAGGCAATACTTCGATTTGTCAAGAATACAGTATTGAGTAACTTATTTTTATTTTACCTGAAAAATTTGCTATACTTAAAACTTTACAAACATTAAACTTTTCGTAATTTTGTGCTGTATGGCATGTCTATTTAAATTAACAATTTAAAAGGAGCCTTTTGAGATATGACAAATTGTCTACACCTCCAACAATGCATAAACATTTTTGCATACATTATGTGCATGACTAAATAAAATGTATATAATAAAATAATAAAATCAGCAAACAATATAAATGAAATATGACAACAAGACGCTGCGGAGCAAGTAACTTGTATTATTGACGGCTAAGTGAAACGGCTAGTTTTTGAAGTAACCTATAAAGGGTGCCTGATAACGTAACAGTACCTGCGCCTCGACGTGCATAATGTCCAACCTATCACAAATATATGCATATATACAATTACATATCTGAGGCTTCGGATGGCCAGTCCTCCACTACACCTTGGTCCCACATTCATTTGAAAGGAGCGCTACCCTGTACTAAAATGGTGACCCTATTGACGAATTCCTTCCAATATACAACAACAGCGTAGGCGACATCTAATGTAAATCTCTATGACATGAATTAAGCCTCCTCCCGAGCAGGTTTGAACTTAAAGACCTGTTACTATGGCAACAACTTCTGAATGACCTTCGAACAAAACTAGTGTTCCACCAAACTTTTTTTTCCTGATGAAATTCCATGAGTTTTACAGTTTTATCATATTTATACTCTAACAAGAAAATTCTAGTAACCTAACTTTGTGGTGATCCTTGTGTGTGATTCAAAAATGTACTTTTATTTATAATAATTTCAATAAAAATGAGTTGGAAATATTTAGCCATAAAGATTCTGTCATAAAGATGTTTTACTCAAAAACGATGAGAAATGGAATAAGAGTCTCAAGCAATTAAAGAAAGAGTTTTTTTTCTTCTTCTTCTTCTGAACACAAAGGGAGATATTTTGAAGAATATTGGAAACCGGCAGCCATTTACTTTCATATAGTATTCCCAACTTTCTTCTATGGATATCAACAGCTGCAGGTTTCCAAAATTCTTTAAAACACCTTCCTTCGTGTTTAACAGAAGAAAGAAATTCATAAACGTTTAGATGCAACTGAGTGCGAGTAAATGATTTGTTAACTATCCCTTTAGCTTTACAATAACAGAGGTGTGCAATTAAACATTTCTGAATATAATATGTTTTCATTAGTGTTCAATGCATTTACTTTTGAACTTTTGACCTTTTTACAGTAATCACTACAACTGTAACACATTAGGAATTGTTTGCTCACATTTTAAGGTTCCACATGACATTGAGAACACTGCATAAAAAGCATCAGAAATCTTGAAGTATGTTTAAGTTCATATACCTAAATAACACAATGATTATACATTCAGTCAATCTCGACTACTAAAACACATTATTATGTGAAACCAAAGATAAAAACTTGCTAGTATCAAGGTTATCTGAACTATTTTTCACCCTCGTATTTTGTCAACCTAAATATATTACTGGAGTGTTCAAACAGCCTAAATGTTTTGAATCTCATATTAAAATTGATAACATCTACACGAATAATTCATTAGACTACATTAGAATAAATAAACAGACTACAAGAATAATTTAATCATGTGAAATCACAGTTCCTCACTTCACCCATCATGACCAAACTTCAAGTATGATTTATTAACTCTAAAATGCATACAACAATTTTAAAAAGCACAAATCATATCTTTTGATTATGCAGATTTCCCCTGGTTGTCAGATAATCTTCATCGGTAGCGCCGTTATCCTCTCTGCGCTATTGTAACCTTGTGTTAACCTTGCGACTAAAATAAACAGCATGACAGGAAAATGACACAATGGGTGAATTGATGAAACAGTTGTCAATATTTCTAGTTTCGTTCTTTCGCTGTACTGTATTAAACAGCTGCAAATAAAGATTATACGCCATCAGCAGCGGCGCAAACGAGTCTGCTGTGACATCCTTGGCCACAATGACCTGAGAACATTTCATGAGCGGATTTCAACAGGAAAACAGGCAGTTAACTTATTCTGTGCGCCTCATGCCGACAAGACAGCTATGAATGGCGTTAATAAATCGACAAGGAAGTTCAAATCATGCGTGTCGATAGTGTAAAATGCAGATTTACAAGTACCTGAAGCCGGGCGACGGTTAAGCAGTAGGTTGCCATTTTGTTCACTGACAAAGATGTGACGCTAAAAGATGACGTGCGGGGTATAAGAACTTATTGTCTTGGAAGGCTGTTGTAAGGCTTAAATCTAATCGTGTTTAACTTTAAAAGTTTAACAATTTAACATTTGTTACGTTGTCCTTATTATTTGCCAACACAAAAGCTTGTCCTAAGGAGTGGAGAATAAAACTAATAATTGACTCTAGTAGAGAATTGTCCAGGTGTTTATCTACTGCTTTTAGGACCTTTTCTAAAATGACAACGATATTTCCAAAAACGGTAATCTATTTTTATAATCTATAATCTTTATCTGTGTTATATTAATGTGCCAACTTGCTTACTTTGTTCGACAAATTCAACATTTGGCTGTTCAATATTGAAACCACGCAGTCTCAGTTTTAAACTAGCATAAATACAATTGAATAAATGTTGTAACAAGCACTTTACATTGTTATATTATGTTAGCTCGATTTAAGGGAAACGTATTGTAAAGTGTTGACATTATAAATCAAAATATTTATTTGAAAAAAATAAAAATAAACAACCACAAACATATAATATTAAAGGGAACTGTAATTTACTGTACTGGTAAATTTGTTATAATAAGTTTATATATATATGTGTGTGTGTGTGTGTGTGTGTGTGTGTGTGTGTGTGTGTGTGTGT
>CAIGQQ010030660.1:0-20040 GCA_903798035.1 Danio albolineatus
GCTGGAAGACGGTTTACGTTGACTTTCCTTGTGTGGTTTTTTTTTTTTCTTACTTCGGTGGTCAATGGTTTTCAGCATTCTTCAAAATGGAAAAGAATAACAACTCGTAAAAACAGCTTCCTTTTCAAACCTTTATAAGTTATTAGAACGTTGGCTTCTAATGTTGCTGTTTTTCTTGTGCAGTCAGAGCAGAAGTGGAAGCAGTTGGCAGAGCTGGCCATCAGTAAGTGCCAGTTTGGATTGGCACAGGAGTGTCTCCATCATGCCCAGGACTATGGAGGTCTTCTGCTTCTGGCCACTGCATCTGGCAACGCCTCTATGGTTGCCAAGCTTGCAGAGGGAGCAGAGCGAGACGGCAAAAACAATGTCGCCTTCATGACATACTTCCTGCAGGGAAAGTAAGTGTGATTGTAGAAAAGAAATACATCGGTTGATAGTATTTAACTAGAATTATGTTGAGTACAGGTGTATTCATGTTGTGTATTTTAATTTCAGAGAAATCGTGTTTAATGTTATTTTGAGTTTTGTTTGTTTGTTTTTGCCAGACTGGATAACTGTTTAGAACTTCTGATCAAGACCAATCGTCTGCCAGAAGCAGCATTTCTTGCCCGCACATATCTGCCCAGTCAAGTTTCCAGGTCCGTATTTACATTCATTCCTTTCTGTCTTTCTTTCTTTTCTCTTTCTTTTTTTCTTTCTTCCTTTTTTTCGTTGTTTCTTTCTTTGTTTCTCTCTTTTCCTTTCTTTCTTTCTCTTTTTCTGTCTCTTTCTTTCTTGTCCTTTTTCTTTTTCTTTCTTTTCTGTTTCCTTTTTTTCTGTCTTTCTTTTTTCTGTATCTTCTTTTTTTCTGTCTCTCTCTTTTCTGTCTCTCTTTTTTTCTGTCTCTTTCTTTTTTCTGTCTCTTTGTTTTTTTTCTGTCACTTTCTTTTTTCCGTCTCTTTTTTTCTGTCTCTTTCTTTTTTCTGTCTCTCGTTTTCTTTTTTTTTCTGTTTCTTTTTTTTCTGTCCCTTTTTCTCTGTCTTTTACTTTTTTCTGTTTCTCTTTCTTTTTCTTTTTTCTTTCTTTCGTTTTCTTTTTCTTTTTGTATTTTTGTCTTTCTTTCTTTCTGTCTTTCTTTCATTTAAATGATGTGAAAGGAGCAGTTTGGAAAGCTATACATCATACTACGGAGTGTGAGATGGTGTATCCCACAATGCAATACATTTGACCTTCAAATATTCAGAGGAAATGAAATGAGTCGTTATTTGAAAAGTTGCCCAAGTTATGGCATTTTTACACTTAATTGAAATAAATTGAGTTTGAATCATTGATTTATTTATTTATGAATTTTTTTTACACAAATGTTTGTTTGCAGGGTGGTGAAGCTTTGGAGAGAGAGTTTGTCTAAAGTGAATCAGAAAGCAGCAGAGTCTCTGGCAGATCCCACAGAGTACGAGAACCTGTTCCCAGGCCTGAGAGAGGCTTTTGTGGCAGAGCAGTACCTGAAAGAAACCAGCCTCGGCCAAACCAGACCTGCCTCTGACTACCCACTCATCACGGTGAAAAGCCAGCTTAACCAACCCATCCTTCAATCTACTCCATACATCCATGCTTGTCTTTTAGTACTCTAATAATTTAGCATTTTAGATATATAAAAACATAAATTCATTTTTTTTTATTTCACTAGTGGTATGTTGCCATGGTAGCATTTCTATTTTTTTATTTTTTATTTTATTATTATTAATTTTTTGCTAAAAGGGGTTGTGAAGTACATTTCTTTTTATACTGGTGTGCTTATAATGTTACCAAAAAGAAAGAAAGTTCAGAAATAAATGATGTGAATAAATTAAATGACCGTTCATGATTAGACAATGTCTTGAATACAGCAGTCAACGTTTGAAGTGGATCAAAACCTTTCATCAGAGTTGTCCTAAACTATTGATCAACACTCATTCTTGTCTTTTTGATCCACTTTAAATGTTGACTGCTGTATAAGCACTTTGATTGTAAGATCCTGAAGTTCAACAGAACATGTTTACTAATGTGAACTTCTGATTGTGTTTTTGATGGACTTCATCTTTATAATGATTTGTTATAACATACAAAGCATTAGTGACCACATAATAAAAAGAATCTTGTGGTGCAACATTACTGTAAGATCCAATATAGTCGGCACAGCATAAACCTACTGTCCTACTTTAATGCCTTGTTAATAAAACAAGCAGCCTTAAATGTACACGAACAAAGGGCCAAGTTCCTACTGCTGTGGTCTAGAACTCATGAAAAATAGTTCATCCTCTTTCCTAATCTTGGGTTGGCAATAGAAAGACTATTTGTTTACTTACTGCTGCATTTCAATTGTTTACATATTTCTTGCTAAGATTATTCGTAATTAAAGTCAATATAATATGAAGTTAATCCTATGCAATTATAAGTAGTCTTTATTTCTAAAATGACTGTAGTTAATTGAATTATTTTATTGTTTCAAAGCCTAATGAAGAAAGGAACGTGCTGGAGGAGGCCAGTGGTTATGAACCCAAAGGAATTCTCCCTGCTCCCACACAGGTGCGTGTGCACATGCATATGGGTAAATGTGTTGTTACTCAGTGCATGAACTAATGAAATGAGGTGTGTGTTACTGTGAGCAGCTGAAGCAGGAGGTCTCGGAGGATGAGGAGGTTTTGGCCTCGGTCTCATCAGTGTCTGCTGTGAGTTCTGCACAATCCCAACCTGACCAGAAGCTCCAGGAGAAGACCGAAGAAAAAACTCCTAAAATAACAGAAGCAGAACAGAAGGTATTTAGAGAAAACATAATCTGAATTAAACAATATCAGTGTCATGCAGGGTTCCTAATGAATGTGAATTGCAAGTAATGTGAATTACATACAAAGTCAATGCAAATGAACAAATTAAAAAATGTGTTTTCCACTGGGTGGTGTAAATGATGCAGAATGCCAGAAATGCATCTTGAGTGGGGAACAGTAGGGTTCATACAGTCATGAAAAACCTGGAAAAATCATGGAATTTTGACATGGCATTTTCCAGGCCTGGAAAAGTTTTGGAAAAACAGAAAAACCCACAATGTTTTGGAAAAGTCACAGAAAACAGATATCTGTATACTTGAATATAGGTTATTTACTTCTTTTCTGTCCTTGGCCAAACACATACTCTCACATTATTAGTGTGGTGTAACCATTATCTAAACCAATTTTACATAGATATTAATATAAATTGAAACTTAATAGACTGTTGCATGTTTTACGATATGCTGTAATAAAGTTGAACATGCATTGTTTTTCTTTTCCCACGCAGACATTGTGTCTACATTATGTAGACATTGCATGAAACATTAGGTCATGAAAATTTACTTGAAAGTCTTGGAAAAATCATGGAAAAGTCATGGAATTTTAGAAGAAAAAAATGTGTATGAACCCTGAACAGGGTTTGACATGAACTTTTCTCGATCACCAGCCACTGTGGCCAGTAGTTTTCCAACATTACCAGCCACTCGCCATTTTCACTAGCCACACTTTTGTTGTTGGGTGTTACGACCACGGTCACAACATCAAAGGAGGGAAACACACCAATGGATCGGTCTAGGGGTTTATTAACAAATTAAGTATAAATAAACAAAATGTAGGGAGAAAACACAAAGGCTGAACACTAAATGGAGCACAACTCCGCGTCTGGATGGCCGCTCAAGTTCCCCGTCAAATGAAGTGCTGCAGCATGAGCCCTTATATTGCCAGGTTTAATGATCCACAGGTGTTAGGACAATCTACTAAAAATAAAGAACAAAAACAAAAAACACTAGAGGGCGACAACACAAATAAATACATGGACATGTAACATTGGGAAAATATATTTTATATGCATAAATTTGACTTTGGCATGCTAAAATCACTTCATTTAAATTGTTTTATGTCCACATGCCTCCTTAACTTTTTTTACAATTTTATTTTCATGATTTTTAGGGCTCAATACTAAGGATTTAACTTTTTTTTTTTCCCCCTCTGGCCACAACAAATTAATTATTTCCTTGCCACAAATTTTAAATAATGTGTCAAAACAAGCTAAATATATCTGCATATATACACTTTTTATTTAACAAAAATGTTCTTAAAAACAATTGACATTTAAAAATATTCTTCTCATTTATCTAAAACTATACACAGTAGTCTCTCGTGGCTAAAGGTGCCAGATCATCAGCCAACTATAGATAAATGGAGAGTTATCTCCTATTAAAGCAATGTTATTGTAAAGGACGATAATTAAACCATATTAACAAAAATAACTGCAAACAAAAGGAAGCAGGTGAGAAGCATTCTGTGTGGAACAGTTAAGGATGATCACGTGCACACGGTTAACATTGGGCCCAGTAATAATCTGTTCAAAGAATGGTAAAATCGAAAAGCAGCAACTGCTACTGCGTACAAAAAAAAAATATGGAGATCTCTTGAAAGCAGCACCTTCAGTCAGGAATGTGGGTGTGAGCATGTTGACAGACTGTCTTAAACTATCATTCTTATCTTTAGGGACGAGGCAGCTCTGGCAATTTAAAAATGATTTTCAACCAGCCAAAGTGGCTAGTGGGGGTGTCTGTCTAACCCACCACAACTGAAATCTACCCACATTTGGCATGTGTTAATGTCAAGCCCTGGTAGGGAAATGTACATTAGGCAAAAACACATCCCAACTGTAATCTAGACCAAGTGATATGATCTGGATGGTTTTTTTTTTTGCGTTTGCTGTGAACTCCGCATCGGACTTCAGGTAACCTCACTTATTGTTTTCATATGAAGGTCATCGATGAACTTGAGGACGATTTGGACAACATGGAGCTTGATGACATCGACACCACAGACGTCAATCTGGATGACGACTTCCTAGACGACTAAACCCCCTGCACTGAAGCATTGAGTTTATTTAAGCGACCAAATGTTTTTCCCTGTTAGACCTGCAGAGCTGAAGTCGGACTGGGCTCATTATGAATACGCCATTAGGCCTTACCGCCAAGTGGAAAGGGAATGTGCGTGTACTTGTTTTTGTTTTTTTTGTACTTCTTTCTGGATCTTCAATTGACATTTTACCTGTACATCAAGCCGATTCTTGACCATGACATATCATGGTGCCATTATTCATAATAAAGATAACTACTATACTAATAGATGGTTCCGTCATTATATTGTGTGTTTTTGGACTCAGTTAAAGGCATAGTGTACTAAAAATGCTGTCATCATTTACTGATGCATTTACTCAGTATGAGAACCTTTCTTATGCTAAACAAAAAAAGAACACGTTTTGTAAAATGTTTGAGCTGTTGACTTCCATAGTATTGTTTTTATTCTTATGATGGAAGTGAGCGCTTACAGATTACTAACATTTTTCAAAATATCTTCTTTTGTTCATTCATTCGTCCATTTTCTTGTCTGCTTAGTCCCTTTATTAATCTAAGGGTCGCCACAGCGGGATGAACCGCCAACTTATTCAGCATTTGTTTTACGCAGCGGATGCCCCTCCAGCCACAACCCATCTCTGGGAAACATCCATACACACTCATACACTACAGACAATTTAGCCTACCCGATTCACCTATACCACATGTCTTTAGACTGTGGGGGAAACCGGAGCACCCGGAGGAAACCCACACAAACACGGGGAGCATGCAAATTCCACGCAGAAATGCCAACTGACCCAGCTGAGGCTCGAACCAGCGACCTTCTTGCTGTGAGGCGACAGCACTACCTACTATGCTACTGTGTCGCCATCTTCTTTTGTGTTTAATGAAAAAAAAAGGAAAATCGTGAATGTTTGGGGCCACTTGAGGGTGAGTGAATGGTGAATAAATGATAGCCTGATGACATCGATACTGCACAGACGTCAATCTGGATGACGACTTAGACGACTAGCATTGAGGTTTTAATTAAATTCAATTCATGTTTATTTACAATGTAGATTGTGTCAAAGCAGCTTAACATAGAACTTCTAGTAAAGTCCAGATATGAGAGTTGAAGTTCAGTTTAGTTCAGTTCAGTGTGGTTTTAATTTCACTGCTTAAAGTTCAAACACTGAAGAGCAAATCGACCAGTTTGTTTTTCCCCTCAGACTTGCAGAGGTAAAGTCGACTGGGCTCATTGTGTAGCCTACCTATAGGCGACACCACCAGTGAAAAGAGAGAGGGAAAAGATTTGCTCTGTGATATATTCAATAATAATTTACTAAAGCTATTTTAAACCAACAGCATAATATAAGTAATTTATCTCGTTTTGTGTAATGTGGATATATATTCATTCATTCATTCATTTTCTTTTCGGCTTAGTCCCTTTATTAATCCAGGGTCGCCACAGCGGAATGAACCGCCAACTTATCCAGCATTTGTTTTACGCAGCGGATGCCCTTCCAGCCACAACCCATCTCTGGGAAACATCCATACATTCTCATTCACACACATACGCTACGGACAATTTAGCTTACCCAATTCACCTGTACAGCATATGGATATATATAATTAATTATTATTATTATTATTTTTGAAGAATCTGAAAAACCCTTAAAGACTGATTCTCAGCTACAAGTTTATACTTTAACCAGAAACCCCAAAAACAACAACACGCCAGCTGTGCCATAATGAGGCCACACTTGGGCCAAGTCGGTTTGCTATGTGCAGTAATTCCAGATCCCCCATTCTGAAGTTGGTCATCTCTGCTATTTTGAGCTCTGTTAAGCTCCAGGATGTTATGATTGCACCAGACGATGGCTGTGGGTTTTGTCTGCAAACTTCAGAAGCCTTTCGTGAGAGTTCTGGATGGGAGTTTTCCAGAGCCTCAATAACTGTTTCCTATCTGTCAGAAAGCTGAAGATCCACTGACAAGACTGGGTCAGTCTGAATGACAGAAGATCTGGCCTGATGGTACTCAAAGCCAAAATGATGTCCACGAATAAGACCTTGCTTACAATTGCATCATCTACGTCTGCAGGCAAACAACGAGTACCTGGCAATACACCAGTGAGTTCCTTCAGGTTGGCCAACACCAGTCACTCAAACGACGACCACAGATGTGATCGTGACATGTCTGTACTCATTAAGTCCAATGGAAGGATCCTGAAGTGGGACAATCTCATTGACATTGAGTGGAAAAAGGCCCAGCAAAGGTTGTTCTTCCTCCAGTAACTGAAGCTGTTCAACCTGCCACAGAAGCTGCTGACACTGTTCTGCTCAGCCATCATCGAGTCTGTCCTATGTTCAGGTTTGGTTAGACTACTAAATCAGACATCAGGAGACTACAAAGAACAGTCTGGATAACTGAGAGGATTCTTGGAGCCTGCCTGTCCAACCTCCTGGGGAAAAAAGGTCAGGTACCATCATCAAAGACTCATTCCTGGCCACAATCTATTTGAACCGATGCCGTCTTCATGCCGGCTCATTTACAGTAGTTTGTAAAGTACAATTTCTGTCTTTTAGTAAAGATTTTATATGAAAGACTTGCTTTGTTAACCAAATAAAGTGAATCTAATTGGATTCGCACTGTAAACATTAAATAAAAGTTAAAAAGGTATTACTTTTTATTTCATATATTAAAGTTTTAGTTGGGTGCCACGGTGGCGTAGTGAGTAGCATGTTCGCCTCACAGCAAAAAGGTCGCTGGTTCGAGCCTCGGCTGGGTCAGTTGGCATTTCTGTGTGGAGTTTGCATGTTCGTGGTTGTGTGCTGCGGTTTCCCCCACAAGTCCCCCACAGGTCCAAAAATATGCGGTACAAGTGAATTGCATAGGCTAAATTGTCCGTAGTGTATGTGTGTGAATGAGAATGTATGTATGTATCCTGGAGATGGGTTGTGGCTGGAAGGGCAACCGCTGCGTAAAACACATGCTGGATAAGTTGGCGGATCATTCCGCTGTGGCGACCCCGGATTAATAAAGGGACTAAGCCGAAAAGAAAATGAATGAATGAATGAAGGTTTTAGTTATGATTCTCCCAAAATCATTCCGCATAAATCCACAGATTTATAACAAAATACTCCGCAGAAATAGCAAAAAATGTCCACAGATTCCATCTGGCCCTAGTCATAATCGAGTCTAATGTTACCTAAACAATGTGAACAATCGCTACACTGATCTGGGCCACACACCTTCCATCCACAACTGGCCAAAATGTAGTTTGCCGTCATGCATGCAGTCCCATCATTGCCATGCATGGCCCACATTCGGCTGACACTATGCATGCCAGTGCCAGCAACACGCCAGCAGTGCCATAATGAGGCCACATTTGGGCCAAGTTTGCTATGTGGGGTATAGTTTGTTAGAATAGAATGATATTTGGCTGCTAATCTGAGTGTTCAAAAAAAATCCAAACATTGATTGACGTTGTCCAAATGAAGTGCTTTAGAATGAATATTACCAATCAAAAATTTAGTTTTGATATATTTACACTAGGAGATTTTTTTGTCTTCATGGAAGATGATCTTTACTTTATATTCTGATGATTTTTGGCATAAAAGGAATTTGTATCATATTGATTCATATATGTGAATACGTTTATTATTTTCAAGTATTTATTCAGGCGATTGATTTGTGTCAATATCCTTATAGTGTTCTCTATTTGTTAAATGTGTGCACTTGAAGCTTCATTTCGTTCTTTCATTATGATCCTGTCCATTAGATGGAGCCAGTGCTCCTGATTGACCACCATTTGTCAGCTGAACTCATTGAATAGGACAAAGAGGAAGAAGCTGTGGCATGGAGAAGGTCACAGAGAAGTTTGGTAAAATACTTCAACAACTTACAAAACAGCTAGTTGACAAAACATACAATTATTTATATATTTTTTGTTATCATAATGTAATTGTCCACCTTGTTTGAGTACTGATATGGCTGCCATCTTGCCCTTTCCAAACACACATCTTGTCTGCTATCTGTGCACTTCTTTAAAAGACTCTGTTGTTCTAAGATGTCTCCACTGCCTGTGCAGAAACTGTCTACAAAGCTACTGGGAGCTCAACAAGTCCCTGGAGTGTCCTGTTTGTTTGAAGGAGACACGCTGTTCTGTTCTTCTTCATCATTTAAGTATTTCTCGCTTTGCCTCAGAGGGTGAATTCTCTCAAGACAGCAACTTCAAACCCCTCCACGTGGGGAACGCGCAAAGTGAAATGGTAAGTGAGCCGCTCTGGAGCATAACTTAAGAACAAGCTACACTTTTTATTTAGATTTCGAAAAGCTGTTACAGCTAATGATCTCCTCTGATTCTGGTGTAGATTTTCAGGACTGTCTTATAAAAGCTACAAAACTAATTGAAAGAGATTTAAATCAAGTTTATTTTGAACTATGTTGGTATTTTTGGAATAAATAGCACAATAAAACCATCTGTTTTAATTTGACAAATTCACCATGTCTGTTTAAAAGGATACATCATTCTATTGAATGAAAAAGTAGATATTTTGAAGAATGTTGGAGACTAGTTGGCATCAACATTCATAATAATGAACAGTACTATGTAAGTCAATGTCTACCAGTTTCCAACATTCTCCAAAATATCTAATAATGTGAAAAGTTTAAAAAAATTTAACAGCGTGTGAATCACGACAGAATTTTATTTTTATTTTTGGGAGACTATCCACGATTTACAGTAAGTCACTTTCCAGAGAGAGGGAAAAAGGAGGAACAGGATTGGTTATTAGCAGTTATGTTCACTGTCATACTGAAAAATCTACAGATGACTGATCTTCAGAACATCCTGTGGTTGTTTTCAAGTAGGAGGTGGAAGATTAGCTGACTTTAATGCATACTCACTGCTTTAAGCAACTTCTGACACTGATCCAATATAATTTATTATTATTGTATATATTTATTATTTTGATATATAATCAATTTATTATTTTAATGGGCGCCACTGTGGCGTAGTGAGTAGCACGTTCACCTCACAGCAAGAAGTTGGGCTGGGTCAGTTGGCAATTCTGTGTAGGAGTTTGCATGTTCTCCTGTGGTTGCGTGGGTTTCCTCCACAAGTCCAAAGACTTGTGGTATAGGTGAATTGGGTAATCTAAATTGTCCGTGATGTATGAGTGTGAATAAGTGTGTATGGATGTTTCCCAGAGATGGGTTGCAGCTGGAAGGGCATCCGCTGCGTAAAACAAATGCTGGATAAGTAGGCGGTTCATTCCGCTGTGGCGACCCCAGATTAATAAAGGGACTAAGCTGAAAAGAAAATGAATGAATGAATGAATGTATTATTTTAATATAATTATTTTTGAATGCAATGTAGGCCACATAGATTAAACAGTTTGCTTATGAAGTTTTATTTTAAGGGCACCTATGATGAAAATCATCTTTTGTAAGCTGTTTGGACAGAACTGTGTGTAGGTATAGTGTGTCCACAGTCATACTGGAGGGATGGAAGCACAGTAAGTCTCTTTTTAAAAAATTACTGACGTTGAAAATAGGATTCAAATCCCTCCCATTTTGTTTCCCCACCCCACCGAATTGATTGACAGCCGCGTATTAACACGTCTCCATAGTAATGCGTATAATCATATCCACAAGAGAGGACCCAACATAGATATAGTGAGCGATCTCTTTTGCTCTGACACGCACATGGGAACGGTGGGCGGGGAGAACCAGCTTATTTTCATTAAAGGCTCAAGCAACAAAAAAGCTACAATGTCAAAACAGCTCAAATTTCCAACATACACAAAGGTGTAATAAATAATCTGATTTTGAGCTGAAACTTTACAGACACATTGTGTAGACACTTATCTTAATAATAATAATAAGAAGAATACATTTGTATTTATATAGCGCCTATCCAGAGCTCAAGGACACTTTATAAGGAGTGTCACAAAAAGAGATAGTACGAACAGACATTGAAAGAAACAATAATCAAGTAGAGACAACATTAGGTTCACAAACATACAAGAAGTCAAATAAAACAAACTGGAAATACAAAACAAGACCTAAGAGACAACTATGCCGAGTACAGGTTGATCAAACAAAGTGGTCAGTTTATCAAATCAGAGGTGTAACATTCAGAAAACAAGTTTTAAAGGGCCATGAAACACCAAAACACATTTTTTGGGCTGTTGACAGTCATATATGTGTCCCACGCTGCTATAAACACTATTAGGACACATATAATTGACTAAAAAGTGAAAATTGGTTGTTTTTGCGTTATTTCGAGCAAATTCGTTCTTCCGGTTTGAAACGAATTTTTGAGACTGCGTCACGCCGTTGAGGTCTTTGCATATGGTCCAGCGTGGAGAGTGGACGTCTCTCCCGGAAGCGAACAAATTGACGTCAGTCAGCGTGCGGCATTAATTCATGAAATGGCCTTTGTTCAAACCAATCAGAGCGCTATATTGTGTATGACGCGGAGCTTCATCAATATGCATGAACTACATATACAGGAAGATGTGTTTACCTGTGACAAGTTTCAAACGGCAGAGAGACGCTACGTTTTGTCGCCAGCCGAGAGGATTGGTTCGTCGGTGTTGCGTTGATAAATGTGCCGCAACAAAGTTTTTGTTTCCATTTCCCCGAGATGAGAGTAAAGCTCGCGTGTGGACCCAAGCAGTTGGAATACAGTGGTGTATTATCATGCGTCATAAATACGTTTGCAGAGAACATGTCACCTGATCGGTAAGTAGGCGTTTAGTGGTGTTTGTTTGTTGATGAAGATGGCAAAGTTAGTTGGTTTCGTCTGCAATACTCTTTCAGTGTTTAAAGACAGACCTTAGTCAAATGATTAGAACTGTTGCTGAGTTTACAGCACGTTAATATCACTACAATATTATAGACTGAAGAATCCGTGTAAAGTGTAAACATCTTAATCAAACGATTACTGTCGTGTAGATTTTTCGCCGCATTTAGTGACAGATTAGTCTATACACACACGGCTTTCTGACGCTACCTACCGAGTGCATTTAGTTACCGAGAAATGCAGGATTTATTTTCCTGAAATATGCCGTGCGTTTCAAATACTCCATTAAATCTGCACTCCTTCAGCAGTTACTAACATTTAATATCTGGTTTGTCACGGGGGACACGCAGGAAATGTTCGTGAATAAACGTTAAAGTGCCAAACTGCAGTTAAAGTCCACTAATTAATAATTTAGCAAATAATTAGATGACTGAAGTCCATGTGAACATAGTCCCTGTCTTTCTCACCCTGCGTCTGTGTTTGTGTGTGTGTGTTTGAAAGTCAGCGCGTGCACAAATGGAAACTCCCATTTATATGCAAAACCTTCCCTCTTTCCCTCCCCCGACACTCCTACCTAAACCGAGCTGGACACACCCACTTTACTGAGCTTTTACAGACTGTAGGTGTGAAAACACCACGCTGAGACTGGGGGGTTTCGTGGCCCTTTAAGTAAAGATTTCAATTGTGAGATTATTAACAGAAAGAAGTGAGCGTGGTAGAGAGTTCCAAAGAATTCCATCTTAAATCTTGAAAAAGGGGTAAAATAGGTGACTTTAACAAATCTAGGGCAGTGAATCCTGGAAGCATGCAAAACAAATATACTTAACTATTTGTGTTTACTTGTGTGAACTTGTGAAAATTCTATATGTGACCCAGGACCACAAAAGCAGTCATAACTTAAGTTTCTTTTTTTTAACCTCTTCAGACCCTGCGTCCATTACAATGGACATCTTTGGAACATAATTCGGGTCTGAAGGGGTTAAATTGAGATCGATACATTACCTGAAGGGTGACACTGTGGCACAGTAGGTAGTGCTGTTGCCTCACAGCAAGGAGGTCGCTGGTTCGAACCTCGGCTGGGTCAGTTGGCATTTCTATATGGAGTTTGTATGTTCTTCCCGTGTTCGTGTGGGTTTCCTCCGGGTGGTCCGGTTTCCCCCACAAGTCCAAAGACATGCGGTACAGGTGAATTGGGTAAGCTAAATTGCCCGTAGTGTATGTGTGTGAATGAGAATGTGTGGATGTTTTCCAGTGATGGGTTGCGGCTGGAAGGGCATCTGATGCGTAAAACAAATGCTGGATAAGTTGGCTGTTCATTCCGCTGTGGCGACCCCGGATTAATAAAAGGACTAAGCCGACAAGAAAATGAATGAATGAATGAATGAACATTACCTGAAGTTGAATAAATAGGCTTTCCATTGCCGTTGTTTGAAAATCTGACATCTGATCGTTCAACAAAAGTTAAATGCTGAGAAAATTGCTTTTAAATTTTTAAATAATTGATCAAGCTTTAGGCGTCACAGTGGTGCAGTGAGTAGCACCATCGCCTCACAGCAAGAAGGTCACTGGTTTGAACTTCGCCTGGGTCAGTTGAACTTTCTGTGTGGAGTTTGCATGTTCTCCCCGTTTTCATGTGGGTTTCCTCCGGGTGCTCCAGTTTCCCCTACAAGTCCATAGACATATGGTATAGGTGAATTGGGTAAGCTAAATTGTCCATAGTGTATGTATGTGTGTGAATTAGTGTGTATGGATGTTTCCCAGTGATGGATTGCAGCTGGAAGGGCATCCGCTGTGTAAAACATATGATGGATAACTTGGTGGTTCATTCTGCTGTAGTAAACTCAGATTAACAAAGGGACTAAGCCGAACTGAATGAATGAATGATCAAGCTTATAGTAGGACGTTTACAAGATGTTTTTATGGAACACAATCTATTCTTAATATTCTACTAATTTTGGCATAAAAGAAATTCATATTTTAGACCCACACAATCTGTTTTCAGCTATTGCCAAAATGTACCCATGCATAAGCCTGGTTTTGTGGTCCAGGGTCACAACATGTCAATGCTTACACAGCAGCAATTAGAAGACTCGGCCATATCAGAGGTAATGAGCACTATGCCCAGAATCAAGACAGAAGAGGACATGACTACCATAGTCCAGATGTTGATGGAGACCAAATATGAACCAGTGGAAACAAGCATAGATGATTTTATATACACGCCTACAATTGAAGATGTTGCCTCTGTGAAGGTAAGATGTCAAATCAACATACATCTTCCTACCAGAAAACCCCTTTTCTAAACATGTTCTTGTTTTTTTCTTAAGAGGGAGCCATCCAAGGAATTCAGGTGAGTGTACCATCATCCCATGAAAATGCAAAGATCTCTCATAGTACACACATGTTTTAAACTTCAAATGTGAAGTCATACTAGGGCTGGGCGATACTGCAAAATTTAGTATCGATTCGACACCAAGTAAATACACCAAGTAAATACACAAAATCGCCAATACCGATACTTTTACATTAAAAAGTATGCACTTGAACCTAAATGTACTTTTCTGTAGAGGAGAACAGTGTGTGATGATTTATGAGTTAAGTGCTCTCAAAACAGCTATAATTAGATGCATATGTTAAAATCCAGGACAATTTTTAATCACTTTTAAGCCAAATAAAAACTAATTTTATTATTGTAATGATCTGGATTTACTTATAATTAGAGAACAATGATTTTTTTTTTACTTTGTGTTAGTCTGGGGTTTGTCTTTAAGTGTTTTTCCTACTAACACACTACAGCAAAAGATAACTGACATAAAATCCTCTTTTAGCTGGTGAAAAACCTACTGTTCTAATCATGTATATTTTATAATTCCAAAATAATTCTTATAAATAGCAGGTTTTAATGTGCTGACTATTTAGGCTATATTGAATCAGCCTAATAATGAAAGTAGCAAGTTCTACTATGACCAAGTACTCATTTTGCTTTGTTTTTTTTTCTCTTTTTATCAAATAATACAGAATGTCCTATATAACTGAAATATTAATTTCACCACTGTAGCTAGCTACCTGGATATTCATTGCCTCTCCGAAACGACTCGGCCAGTGACCTCTGTCTCAGGGCTGGCACTGCTGGGGGTCTTTCTGGAGGATTTTCCTCCTCTTCTCTCCTCTTTCGCTGCTGGACGTTCTCTTTTTCGTGTTGTTTTATGTGTTTGTGTAGATTTGTGGTGTTGCCACAGTATCCAATAGACTTTCTACAATCATCGCAGTTTGCAATATTTTCGTTTACTGCAGAAAAATAACTTCAAACAGTGCTCCTCTTTATTTCCGTCATCTCAAAATAGCAAAAAGTGCTGGCGCTTTGGCGCTGCTGAGTCACGTGATGAAAGGACAACTAGAGCAGAGAGGAACGACAGTGCATACGAGTTAAAAAAGGAGTGGGGTATTTAGAGACATGCCCGCTCTTTTATGAAACAGGAGCAATGTACTTTAGCGTAAATTAAATAAAAGTATCGATCTCAGAAGGCTACTATCAATCCGATATCAATACCAATGTTGGTATCGATACTATTGATATTAGGATCCATCCGCCCACCCCTAACGCCCCATTCACACGAGGCTTCAGCGTCAACGCTTGACAGAGGGCGTGTCTGAAGTTAGGGCTGACGCGATCATCATAGCAGCGTCAGCCAATGAAATTAGTCAACAATCGGCTACTGTCTGAGCTGGTGTATTTGCATACAACGATCTAATTGGCTGACGCTTCCGTTGGTGCTTGAAAAGTTGAGAAAGTCCCAACTCCTTCAGCGAGCAACGCCTCTGAAGCGGCGCTGACGGATCCAGAATGCAGTTCGGCAAAGCCTGACGTCACCCATTCAAAGTGAATGGGAAGCGTTGACGCTGACGCCCCGTGTGAATGGGGCGTAAGTCATACATCAGCCTCTAATCCTCTGCGTAGTCACAAAGTCATCTTCCTGTGCGTCCTTGTAAAAGCATTTCATTTATACATGATTTACTGCTTTTAGGAATGAAGAAATACACACAGACGTGATGATACAGGACACCGATCCAACATCCAGTTCTGTTTTAATGGAACCCAATGACTCTGGAGAGACTCCGCATCCACCAACCACCACTAATTGTAGATTAAGGTCCAACCTTTGTTTAAAATGTGGCAAGAGCTTCAAAAGGAAGTCCGACCTCACAGCCCATGAGAAGGTTCATTCCTTGCAGAGGTCATACCAGTGCTCTACTTGCGAAAAGAGTTATGCTAATAGACATGAGCTTTCCATGCACGAGCGGCTGCACACCGGTGAGAAGCTGTTCGTCTGCTCTTACTGCAAGAAGAAGTTTGTCAGGCAGAGCGCACTGAAGTACCACTTGCGGAGCCACACAGGGGAGAAGCCGTTTTCTTGCTCGCAATGCGGGAAGAGCTTCTCTCGAAGAAGTACCCTAAACACCCACCTGCGGTTACACATGGGCTCCCTTCCCCATCAGTGTGATCATTGCGGGAAGCTTTTTAACACTGCTGCAGCCATGAGAGCCCACAGGGCAACCCATACCGGAGAGAGGCCTTTCTCATGCCCGCAGTGTGACAAGAAGTTCATTTTCAAGGCTGAGCTGGAAGTGCACCTGGATGGCCATGCAGGCAACAAGCCGTTCAAATGTTCCGTGTGTGGGAAGGGATTCCTAAGGAAGCAAGAATGCAATGTCCATCAGACCATTCACCAAGACAGTCGTTCCTTTCATTGCACCTACTGCGATAACAGCTTCAAAAGGTTGAGCCATCTCACGTCGCACCTGAAGATCCATTACCCGGACGCCCCGCACAAATGCACACACTGCGAAAAGTCCTTCAAGCATCCCAACAGCCTCAAATTGCATGAGCGTCTTCACACTGGAGAGAAACCCTACAGTTGCGAACAATGCGGGAAAAGGTTCCCTTCTTCCGGAGACCGAACTAGACACCTTGCTGTACACTCTGAAGTCAAGTCCTACAAGTGTCCCAAGTGTGACAGGAGGTTTCGCTTTAAGAACAGTTTGAGGTCCCACCAGGTCATGCACACTGGAGAAAGACCCTTCCACTGCAAGAAGTGTGGTAGGAACTTTGCTAGGCGCGCAAATCTCAAAGCGCATTCAGTGGTGCACACTGAAGAAAGAGGCTACAGCTGTTCTCAGTGCGGCCTGGCATTCAAGTGCTCCTCTACTCTCAAGAGCCACATGATAATCCATTCCAGCAAGACCCTGTTAGACTGCACCACCTGTGGCAAAACCTTCACTCGCCACGACACCTTGAAAAGGCATCAAGACATTCACGCAGGGATCAAAGTCTACAAGTGCCCGGAGTGCGGGAAATGCCTGAGCTCAGCAAGTTGCCTGAAGCTGCACATGCAGGGTCACTCTGGGAGTAAGAAAATGTACAACTGCGATGAATGTGAGAAGAGTTTTAGTTCCACGTCTTACCTGTTGAAGCACCGTCAGATGGCTCACTCTGACGAGAAGCCGTACGTCTGCTTTGAGTGCGGGGAGAGCTTTAACACAGATGGGAAATTGGTTACTCACCAACTCCAACATTCCGGGCGGATGGACCATGCTTGCCCTGACTGTGGGAAAAAGTTTGCAAGGAAAGCCACGTTAAGACGACACGTTAAGACGCACTCCGAGGAAAGGCCTTACCAGTGTTCAGAGTGTGGGAAAGGATTCAAAAGGAGTGATCAGTTAAAACAGCATAAAACGATTCATTCTGAGAGAATTTAAACGGATTTAATGTTTCCAACTTCAGTTCTGCTGGAAATTATGATTTCTACAAATGTAGGCTGTTGATATGCTTTGATTACACTGCCATTTGATCATCTTGCATTTGTCCAGGCATTTGAGTAAAGAAGAATCCCTCCACTTGAGTTAATTTAGATGGCACTTTGTATTAGTGGCACTAGATGGCAGTCTGTGCTTTGAGACAGAATTTAAATGAATTGTGCTAAAATGATGCCCAAAACCCAGTAGTGCAAAACCTTTTGTAAAATCAAGAAAAATAATTTATTTCAATGTTTAAGTGTATAAATATGAAGGTGGGTTTGGGACAAACTGTGATTTAGTTTTGATTCAGTATCTTAGGAAAATTATGGATGTTGTGTTCTGCCATTAAAGTATGTACAGTATATACTGATGTGATGTGCTTTTTTATGAAAACAAAACAAAATCTCCGAAATAAGTCCACTTTTCAAACAACAGTTCATGTATGTGGATTGAGTCTGACAAATGTTTAGGCACTTAAATATCTAAGTCCTTATGTATGAAAATGGATTTTGATGCAAATGGCACAGTTTCAGCAATTTTAGCCAAAGGCTAGGACCAGCTTCTGTGATTTAAATATCTTCCCTCAGTCTGAATCTGCTGTCTTGCATAAACCTGCTCCTGTACCCAGAGGGTACGATAATGTCATGCAAAATGAAGAGGGATCATATTGACGTACTTGGCTTTGGGTCAGTGTTCCAACTTGGATATTTTTTTGTATCTGTTTCCAAAAAAAATAAAATTAAAAAATGTAGATTTCTCTTTCTGTTTAATGCATATATCAGATTACAGTGCTACAAAACACATTCTTGGTTCTAATTATGTGCTCTAAGCTTTTCTTGATCACTGATATACAATTCAAAGCAGCACAGGTAGCTAAGAAATGTCTTTAAAAAAAAAAACTGCTGAAAATAGACTGAAATTATACATTTTCATGATAATGATAGTGTTCACGCTTCACTCTCTGAAAAGACATTTTTGTGAGTTCCTCGCCCAGGCACTCATGCAGATCTTTTCATTTCGTGTCTTTTTCCAGATCCCTTTGATTTTGTTTCCAACCAATCAAGTGTTTTTAAGCATATTCCCATTCGTTCATGAGGCTGTTTGCAGACTCGCATTCCACTCCAGCTATTTCATTCCCAGTCGAACAAATAAACATAGTAAGAAATTCTAAGTCTGGTCAAGGGAGAGTCGCACTCTGTCTCCCTGACAACAGTCGCTAGGCAACTAACATTTGTCATCCCTTTTCTTTCTTACCTCATGTCCCGTTTCCAACCATCTGCCTTTAGAGTGAAGCCATCAAACCCTTTCAAATACAAATATAGTTCCTCACCTAGAGGAGCATCACTGCAGGCTTCAGCTGTTGGTTTACTTGTTAGAATCATTTCACATCAGAAATGCAGCGACAAACCACAAGCACACGACAGGGCATCGTTACAAATCGTCTTTATTCTCTTCGTTTTCAAAGACAGACTGGATAACATTCATCAATAGTGAATAACAAGTGAATGGTGCTGCCATGTTTGACCTCGGAACGTTTCCAGAACGTTGTGTTTTTGTCGTTGTTGCATAAGCCTGTGTGGCCAGCCCCCACAGAAATGCACGGTCCTATGGCATATTCAGTGGATTCCATGAGATCATGTGTCGATGGGTCTAAAATGTGAACAGGTGAAAATACAGACCATCTCTGTGGGCTCTGTGTCTCCGCTTATGGCTCTTGTTTAATAATAGGCTCACATGATATCATCCTTAAACACTCATACAACCTCAGCCATATCAATTTGTGGTAACCCTCGCAATGAGGCTACACTGATTTTAACATTTTTGTAAAACAAACATTACCCTGACTACCTCTAAAATCAGAGGGGGAAAATGGGTTGATAAAAATGATGTTCAAAAGGCATGTCATATGACTTGCATCAGTCTTGCTTAATGCAATGATTCTGATGTTGCCCAATGCAGAGAAAATCATTACATGGTTTCAACACTGACCTTGTTTAAAAACTGACAGATCCGATTGCAACTGTTCTTGAGTCAGAAACTGATTTAACACTGATTCAAATGATCAATACAGAGCGAGTCTGCAGTTTATGATTCACTATTTCAAATGATCCATTGAAAGAGAGAAGGTATCGCTGCAGCCCGGAGATCTCCAGGAGGGAGTGATTACACCGCAAGTAGGCTGGGTGACTTTTAAGTGGGATGGACCTATGCTGCAAGTAGGCTGGGTTTAGGTTGGTGTAGGTGTAGTTACTAGAAGACAACAGGTTACTGTGGGGTTGGGGTAGGTGTAGACGTTAATAAAACACAACAGGTTACTGTGAGGTTGGGGTTGGGGTAGGTGTAGATGTTATTAAAACACAACATGTTACTGTGAGGTTGGGGTAGGTGTAGACGTTAATTAAACACAGGTTACTGTGAGGTTGGGTTTAGGGTTGGGGTAGGTGTAGACATAAGCAAAACACAACAGGCTAGTTTGGGGTTGGGGTAGGTGTAGATGTCAATAAAACAACAGTTTACTGTGAGGTTGGGTTTGGGGTAGGTGTAGATGTTAATAAAACACAACAGGTTACTGTGAGG
>CAIGQQ010030677.1:15130-67512 GCA_903798035.1 Danio albolineatus
TATATACAAATGTATTCACACAGTTGTATTACTGTGAGCAGGCAAGAGACAGACTGCTCTTTAGTAAGCGGTATCTTCAACTTTAATCAAATAAATGATCAACAAATGAATCTGTCATGAGAGTCTCTGCAGATGAAGGCATTATCTACACAATATGCACCCTATTAGAAACCAAAAACAGACAAATACAAATGCCCATCACAAGCTGTATACAGTACATGTACGTTCCAGTTCAGCTCAATGAAGTATTGTCTCAGACATCACCTGTAGTCCCATTTGGCAATTTGTAAGCAACCTTCTTTTTAAAACAGCATAACAGACTAAAAAGGGGGTGTAAATGATGTGTTTTGTTTTAACCACAAGCCTTATTAAAGCAGTTTAACTGAAAAAAACCTATTGACTCTGGGAAGAAAGAACCAGAAAAGCTAAAATGCTGACTCGCCTCCGGGTTTTTGCATACAAATTGACTCAATTACAAGGCACCCTGGAATGCTTGATTCTGATTGGTCAGTCACAATATTCCAACTTCTTTATAGCAACCAGTAAAAAAATAAATAACACAGGCTCATTCATGTACAGCGAGTCATTTTGATTGTTAGTTAATACAATATACTGTAGTGAACTTAAGCGGCCTTTCCACTGCACACGACATTTGGACACGACTGTCGGAATACGCCCCCTTGTGGCAGTCGCACAGTATTTTCAATATTGTCGTGCACCATGGGGGACACGCTGGTTTCTCGCAGAGGCCGAAATAAAGGAGCGCAAGAGCCTTTATTCTCTGTGTGTTCACCGTGGTTGAATGAATAAATTAATACTGAAACTCATAGAAATTTTAGAGGGAATGTGGAGATGACTTTAAAAAAATCATATGTTTATTACTCATTTATGAATAGAAATGTTTTTTTAATAGAAATGTTTTTTTCTTGTTTTTTCTCATCTCACGTGCATGGACCTGCTTGGACAACACTGAAATACATCACTTTCGGTCAGCCGGTCGCATACGGTCTAGTCGCAGGAGTTCAAATATTTTAACAGATCCGCAGCTCAGTTCGGATCCGAACTTTCCATCAATATAGCATACTCTTTGTGACACTGTACGAAAGTAATTACAATTTTTATGTTATTGTGATGGGTAGGTTAAGGGATGGGGTAGGGATGGACGCTAACAAAAAACAATGTAGGCTAATGTGTAATTTGATAAATAATATAAATATTTCTCATGGACGGCACTGTGGCTTAGTGGTTAGCACGGTCGTCTCACAGCAAGAATGGCCAATCGGCATTTCTGTGTGGAGTTTGCATGTTCTCCCCTTGTTCGCATGGGTTTCCTACAAGTGCTCTGGTTTCCCCCACAGTCCAAAGACATGCGCGATAGTTGAATTGGATAAACTAAATTGGCCATAGTGGGCGCCACGGTGGCGTAGTGATAAGCACGTTCACCTCACAGCAAGAAGGTCGCTGGTTCGAGCCCCGGCTGGGTCAGTTGGCATTTCTGTTTGGAGTTTGCATGTTCTCCCCGTGGTTGCGTGGGTTTCCTCCTCCAAAGACATGTGGTATAGGTGAATTGGGTAGGCTAAATTGTCCGTATTGTATGAGTGTGAATGTGTGTGTATCGATGTTTCCCAGAGATGGGTTGCGGCTGGAAGGGCATCCGCTGCGTAAAAAATATGCTGGATAAGTTGGCGGTTGATTCCGCTGTGGCGACCCCAGATTAATAAAGGGACTAAGCCGACAAGAAAATGAATGAATGAAATTGGCCATAGTAAATTGCCTTGCGTAAAATACATGCTAGAACTGTTAGTGGTTCATTCTGCTGTGGCGACCACTAAGAGACTATGCCGAAGGAAAATGAATAAATGAACAATTCTCGTTAACTTCCAGTCAGAGCTGTATCCCTTCTAGCAACAACCCACTGTTCTTTACTGCTTGGCACCATCTTGTGATTGAACAATATGTAGGTACTAGGTAAATGTAGACTGCATTCAGCCATTTTTCCTTTCTGCAAGCAACATTTAATTAAAGATTATCATATTATTACAGCTCAGACCATTGTTTTGTGCCTAATTATTTACTGTTGTGTCAAGTAACCAAGTGGTTCAGGCTGCTGATAAGCCTGTCAGGCCTTATTCTGTGTGAACAACTGGCTCAATATACTGTACACTACATATTGGAATGTCACAATTTACCAATCAGAGTCAAGTATTTCAGAGATAAACATAGCATTACCTGCTAAATCAATTCTTAAAAAATTTAGTTGGACATTTGAAGCACACCTCAATCTTATGTATTTTCATAAGGCACCACAATGATGTGATACTTGAGTATATGAATAAATGTAGAGTTCTGATGCAAAAGCCGCTAAATGCCAGTTAATAATAAGCTACTGACATTGAACAAATGCTTTAGGCAAGTAGTACATGGTCAACAAATAGTTTTGCTTCAAATCATCTAAATCGCAGCGTCAGTGAATGGCAAATAAAAACGCCCCTTACCTCAAAACCTGACATTATAAGAAAAAAAAAACACATAACGTGCTTTTGCGCAGTGACGTTACTTTGATTGAGTCTGATTTACTTAAACAACATTAAATTAAACGGCAACTCAAAAAATTAAAATGTCGTTCTTTTATCCCACGTGGATACTATGAGGATAAATAAGAGACAAAAAAAAAAAAAACAAGACCGTGAATATGGTGAGAATGAATGAATGACAGCTTCTTAAAGTATCTGAAAGACATCCCCTTTTTGCCCAGTAGGCCTGCCTTGTGTTTTATTTGTTAAAGTAAGCTATTTTTTTAAAAGATAGATATAATGTATAAAACTATACATTATTTATATTACTTCATATTACCTGTTGTCACGATCATCAGCGATCTAACCATCAGAGATCGCTGGAAAACATCCACATTCACACAAACTACAAATCTGCCGGTTTAGGAACTACAGATCAAGTCATGCAGCACACACACACTCACCTGTTCCAAGTCACCATTGATTAGACACTCACAGTTGAAGCTGCTTTTGGACTGATTACTGCATTATAAATACAGCAAACTAACACACAGTAGTAGCTGAGTCTTGTCTATCTGTTATTTACAGTTGTGACACTACAATGTGGTTTCCTTGCCTTGCCTTCTGTGTTTGTTTCCTTTGCTTTGCTTTGTTTGTATTATGTTGCCTGCTGCCTGCCTTCTGACCACTTGCTTTTACTTTGACTACGATTCTGGATTGCTTGTATACATCTGTTTGCTCATGTGTTGACTATTGCGTGCCTAATCAGCCTTTCTTAATAAACCAGGATTTGGATCCGCACCCCTGTGGTCAGCGTTACTTCGCTGTTACACCTATATGCCTGATAAGTTTTTTTTACATTGATGGAGAAAGGACAGATATGATGTTTCACAATGTTTTTACACTTCATTATTTATATCAAACAAGCATAGTCTAAATTCCAAAAATCAGAAATGACAACAGATTGTTAAGATTACGTAAATTTTAATGTTATAGATTTCATTAATTCATTTCCTTTAGCCTCTGGTTTATCAAAGGTTACCACAGCTGAATAGTTCTAGGTGGTTTGTGTAGAGTGTTTTATGTTTGGTAAAAAAAAAAAAAAAAAAACGTGTATTTGCATCTTTAGTGATTTTTCAACTAAATATCTTGTCCCATTAGGTGAAATTAGAGGTTTTTGAAAAAAAGCAAAAATGGATTTAGCTAGTTTGGACACAAAAGAAAATCTCCCTTGTTAAAAACCAATGAATTGTCTAAAGTGACATTTTTGAAAAAAAGTTATTTTATTTACAAGCTAATAACCTTATCATTACCTATAGAATAAAACTTCCGAACCTAATCAGAAGAGCCTGATAGAAAATGCTCATTTACAAGAAAAGAGGTCTGATGGATTTAGAGGGTTTTACATCTGAACACTTCATATGAAAACATACTATTTCTTTAGGAGCGCAACTTTTATTTGCATGAATTTGTATCATACAATTTTTCCAGTGGTGGAACGAGTACTGAAAAATCAAACTCATGTAAAAGTACCATTACTTGCCCAAAAATGTAGTGCAAGTAAAGTAAAAGTATCTGTTGTAAATATTACTCAAAGTATTAGTAAAAAGTAGCCCTTTTAAAAGTACTCAAGAGTAGTGAGTAGATAGTATTATGCTGTGAAAAGTTGATGTGTTTACAGAATGTTACGTTTACAAGCAACATGTAGTGTATTTAGGTATCTTCCTATTTTCGTTTGTTCCTTTCAACCTTCCTTCAATTATTTGTTTGTTCTCTCCATCCTTCATTCATTTGTTTGTTCCCTCCTTTCTTTGTTCACTCGTTCGTTCGTTCATGTTTTTGTTCCTTCCTACATTAGGTCCTTTCATTCATTCAGTCGTTTGTTCGTTGCTTCCTTAGTTTGTTCAGTCCTGAATTCTTCCTTCATTCGTTTGGTCCTTCCTTTTTTCCTCCCTTCATTTGTTCGCTCATTCCTTCTTTCATGTTTTTGTTCCTTCCTTCATTAGGTTCTTTGTTCATTCGTTCCTTCTTTTTCTTCCTTAGCTTGTTCAGTCCTTTCTTGAATCCTTCCTTCATTTATCCTTCCTTCCATTCCTTGTTCGGTCCTTCCTTTTATTTGGCCCTTCCTTCCATTCTTCATTCGTTCCATTTTGTGATTGTTTAAGGCTTGTTTGGTGATTTCAGTCCTCACACAGTCGACATCCATAATTTTTAGTGACATGCAGTCTATAAACAGTCTCTGGATCATTGCATGTAAAGATTTTAAACATCGAATTGGACATTTTTAATGTTTCCAAAAGGTTTGCTGCATTTATAAAGCACCCATGTCTTGAGGTTGTTCAGTATGAACTTTACTTTCTATGTGTGATTTAATTGGACAGGAATCACAGGACTGATTTTTCTACTTTAGACAATGATCATAGACAAAAAAGAAATAAAGTAATGACTGCTGGTTGAAGCAAAGTAGTGGACTAAAAGTACCGATACTGCACTAAAAATAAACTCAAAGGAAAGTAAAAGTCCACATTTTTAAAACTACTCAGTAAATTACAATTCCTGAGAAAAACTACTCAATTACAGTAGTTTGAGTATTTGTAATTATTTACTTTACACCACTGCATTTCTCTATTAGTATTGGTAAACAAGGAAGCTTTAGACTGAAAGATGGGTTAATGTGTTTAGACGTGTAGCACATACTGTATAGCTCAAAGCACTGACAGGTCCATCAGACAATACAAGCACACTTGTAAAAACATCTGCTCGTACAGTATACTAGAAACATCTATCACAAACCATTTTTCCTCAAGACATCAATATATAATGGTGGACTGATTGTCACCCCATCCAAACACACCTTTCCCTTTCTATGTAAGTACGTGTGTTCGTTGTGCTAAACATCTTTTGTGTGTCTTTCTCTTTGTATCTCTCAAGTGTGTGTGTGTACATGCTCCAGGGGAACATGGACAGATTTCTCATCT
This sequence comes from Danio albolineatus, assembly GCA_903798035.1. Taxonomy (NCBI): domain Eukaryota; kingdom Metazoa; phylum Chordata; class Actinopteri; order Cypriniformes; family Danionidae; genus Danio; species Danio albolineatus. The sequence goes on from CAIGQQ010030677.1 coordinate 20,622, forward strand.
ATTTCAGGGTCAGGATTTGATAAGCCCTTTGGTGGCGTGATGGACTGACAGTTCGTAAGAAAAGCGGGTCATGGGGGGCCTCTCCTGATGGCCACTGACGAGCATAATTACTCATTCATTATCATATAAGTTAATTACCGGACTGGCTGCTTTCTCTTCGGAAAAGGCCCTTCTGGATACCAGTTCAAATGAGGACAGCTTGATTCATTTTTTTGACCATTATTATTTTTGCCATTTCGCCTCATCATTAGTGTGATGGCGAGACAATAGACCGTGGTATTGTGACATCGGTAGGCGCCATCTGTGCCAAAGTTATGGAAGACAATGCACATCCACATATGGCGGTGGCTTCAAGATGACACACTTGTCCTCTCCATTCATAACCATCACACAAGCAGATTCAAATTATGATTTTAAAGTATTTCTATGACTTTATTCGCTTGCCACAAACACATCTCCCATGCAATTGTCATCGCATTCTGTTTTGTTAGTGCTATAATGCAGTGATCTGTATGCATGAATGTTGCTAGATGTTTTATATGGTCATTAATATTACTGCATCTGTTTGATATTATTTTGCACCCTCCCCCTATCAGATGTATCCCCCTCAATGGCTGCTGGGCTTTTTTAGACATACCCATCTGCTGTCTCACACCTTTTAATCTTTGCCCTGCGCACCCCCTCCAATACACACATGCACAGTGCACACATATGCACACGTCCCAACAGCAGATCTGTTACTCAAGATGTTGTGTACAATCGGATATGCCAATTGTGCTTGCATACATGCCTGGTGGATAAGCATAAGACAATCTAGGATGCATTGCACACTGCTTCTACACTACTATACAAGGTACAAAAGCTGTCTCTAAAAAGAGCAATTTATGGCACAGCATGATCGTTTTAGATAATATGCACCCTTTCAGAATAAAAAAAAAATATTAAAGATGTCCCTTTTACTGCCTTAGTGACAGTGTTTTTTCTCTGAGAGTCTATATTTCATTGATTTCTTTTAATTATCATTTCCAGTAAATATGGATTTTGCATTTTCTTAATATTTATTCTTAATATTATATTGTTTTTTGTACTGCTTAACTCTTTTCCTCTATCTTTGATTGCACCAATACAAAAAAGAAAATATAACCATTTTGTAACAAGCAATAATATTGTACATTTCATTTTTAATTTCAGCACTCATAATGATTGTGTCTAATAAACAAATAAGTTATTCATATTTCATACTTAGACTAGGCTCACTAGGTTTTTCATTCGGAATGTTTAACATATTGATATTTAGGTTATAGCAGACCCTACTTAAAGACTTTGTCTGTTTAAAGTAAAATGTACATTAAATGTATTTTTTTAAGCTGCACAATGCTCATGTCATGTTGTAGTAGTTGAGAAAATACATAATATATCCAACCCAGGCTCATTCTGAAAACATATTGCTATATAGAGCACCAAATATGTTCCAGCGGCTATGTTTTTTTGCAGTTTTTGTTTTCGCGAATCCACCAGAAGCCGATGTGTACGCTTTTTTCAGATCTCAAATTTCTCTCGTGAGTGCCATTCGCCACTGTTGTTCTCGTGTAAATCCACCAGAGGCCACTGTCGACTGACTGAATGACTGATTGACTGACCATTCGATTGACCCACCGTCCTCCTTCCCTAAACCCAACCAATAGTGTTTTCAAAAGCACCGATTGACCTGCCCACCCACTTCTCTAAACCCAACCGAACGTTTTCAAAAGCAATCCAGAAAAAGAAAAGCCCTTGTCTGATTTTTACCACGTTCAGATTTCACCACATTCTCGCCCTGTTATTTACTTGTTTATTTGATATTTTAGCTTCTGTTTTTCTTTTACCTGCTTCCTGGAACCGTTCTTCACCAGATTTGAACATTGTCGTTGTGGTCAACTTCTCTCTGCGTCTCATGTTTGCCAACGCACATGGTGAGCCACTGAACAAACTGGTAGCTGCAAGATAGCCATGCATACAGAGGTAAGCGGTCAGGAATGGTGCGCGGTGTCATACCTTCCTGTAGCATTCATTTTAAAGACGAAATGCAGCCATACATACTTCTGGCTACATAATTCACGATCTCCAGAAATATATATTAGCTACGCTTTCAAAATGAGCCTGTTAAATATATAAGTACAGTAAATTAATGTTACTATTAGCTCTAGAAATGGCTACATAAAAAATGTACGATTTAAATAAATAAATGAACAAATAAATGAAGAAAAAAATAAAAGAAATACAATTTGTACTTCTCAATTGAATTTTAAATAATAGCTATCAGGAGAAAACATATTTTTTGCAGCACATTTTGGATTTCATATTCTGCTATACAACAATTTATGTAAAATGGACAAACTGAAACCCATTCTACCAATAAAAAACATAATTCCATCTAGCAGCTACAGATAAAACAAGGGCCTTGTCCCTTCACTTTGAAGTCGGCAGTGCTGGCAGAATAAATTTACAAATTCATTTTACTCAGCATTTCGTGATTTACTAATCACACAAGGTCATAGCACAGTTTTGCTTTTAATTTGATTAATTGTGCAGCGCTAGTTTCTTTATCTAAGTCAAGCAAGTAGAGTAAATCAGTCTGTGTTTGACCTGGGCTGACCCCTCACCCTATGCATGTGTTTATGTGCAGTGAAGAACCCTAATTCGTGTAATTCCACAGAGTCGAAGGCAGGGGGTACGAGCTGTTCAACATGATTACAGAGAAAAAGAGCTAAAGAAGAGGCGAAGGGGAGAGCGGGGATGAAGGGCGGCAGGAAACATGACAGAAGGAGTGCATGCAAGACACAGGGGAGGGAGATAGAAGTGGGGGGAGAGAGGAGATGAGGGGCATAGCGTAGACAAGTAGACCACTGGGAGAAAGAAATCCAGAGAGCAGAGGAAGAAGCTCTGGGCTGTTTGAGTTCCATGCTTATCTTTCCCCATCCCGCTTTTTTCCCCCTCTATCTCTACACCGTCATAGTCTCACATCTTTCCGTTTCACTAAATATTATCTGAAAATGAAGTGTGCCGCAGAGCGGGATTAATTGGCTTTCAGCATTCATAATTAAGACGATGCCTCAACATGCTGCCTGTGTATTGTCCTCCATTAATTTCCGATTGCTCTTGTCATTTGCACATTATGCCTTTGCAACAGCAAATGAAAGTGTGGCAGACTCTTCCTCCCTTCCTCCCTCCCTCATGGTGTTGCTACCTCTTTCTCTGAGATGAGAGATTTATGCTCCAGAGCTTCACGCTAAGGTGATCTGGCTAAAGAAACCAGACACACTCTACGGTAAGATTTTATTTATATTGTTGTGTGTGTCGATTCCAAATAAACCGTGTACTGTACGTGGTGGTGTTAAAATACTTAAAATCCCACTCCATTTTGTGTTGAGTTCATAATGCAGGCTACAGCTTTATATGAGGAAGGGATTCAAGCTTGTATGTGTCAAACAATAGACACAATTATTCTGTCTTGCTAAAGGCAATAAGTAGCATTGCCTCCCACTTTCTGCACCCTCCCTAATGCCTCTATCCCACAGGGCAGTCCTGGGACATCTTCAAGAGGATGTACCACTCCAACTCTCAACCTCCCCCCCCACTCTCCTTATGCTCCGGAGGGTCATGTTGGGCATTGCTGTCTATGAATCACCCCCCATCGCTTCCCCAAGGGTCCAGGACTTAGATTGGGCCAGTGTGCAAAGAGAGACAGCTGGGAGCTTTTCTGACCTCCAGACTTGTCTTGAGCCCCAAATCCTGTTGCCCTCATTGCCGCTGGACCAAGTAAATGACCAATCATCTCACACAACAACGACTCACATTCTTCTCCTCTTTATAAATCAAATTTTACCTTCAATCGACAAATGTGCGCGCTTGCACTTCAGCTGTTGTCTCTCTCATCATATTCATCTGAAAGGTATAATAATTTGCCCCCTAAAATATCCCCGCTAGCTGCAAGCCCCTGTCACGCAGTGCTGGGCACGTATAATTTAATTTGAATTCATTATGCTCTTCTGTTAATATATTCATGACTTCCAATTCCCTGCGCTGTCCCGCCACCTGGAGTGTCCTCCGTGATCTGTGTCAGTGCAGCCCCTCCTCGCTGCTCAGGCCCTTGGGGGGCCATGAAGGGGGGTTAAGGCAGAGGTCATATCGGCCCCTTAGTCCCCACTGTAATTAGGCTGCAGTGGAATGTGTTAGCAGGACCAGCTGGGACCATGCTGGACCCTCTCAGAGGTGAAAAGGGGGAGGGTAGGGCACCTGCACCCCTGCCTGATAAGAGACAAATAGAGACAGTAGGAAAGGATGCAGGGGTTTCCGGGGATTTCACTTGAAGACAAATACACTGTGATCAAAGAGAGGCTGTGGAGTTTGAGACTTATCTGTGCAAGACTAGAGGCTTTGAGAACAAGCAGTATAAGGGGTAACCTGAAGCAAAGACGCTAGCATCATTGGATTACCTTGTATAACAGTGCAAGTTGCCATGATTTGGTACATTCCTAACAAATTGTCTCACCTAATATGTTATGCCTATGTTGTTTTGATAAGCTGAGAATGATGTTTTGTCCTGTTGGACAATCAAGTTGAAGCTGGTCAGTTATGATTATAGGATGGTCCCAGCTAGCCTACGTAATTGTCCAAGTAGATTATCAGACTGGGATTCACCTAGTAAACCATCTTGCTTGGACAAGTAGATCAAACTGGACATGCAAAATCCAAGTGATTTGAATCTAAAATGAACTTCCATGGAACAAAATATATTATTAAGTTTGTGTGTGTGTGTGTGTGTTGTTGATAATGGAGGGCTGTGGGGTGTGGTGTAGTCAGTAGGATATCGCGCAGACCCCTGTAATGCAATGGAAGAGCGGAGCGGTCCAACTGACAGCCCATAATTACCTCTCATTTACTGTCATTAACAGACAGAGAGAGACTGCTCATACAGGGCAAGGGCTCGATTAATGATGCAGCTCCCATCATCTCCAAGAGCCACACACTTTTACACACTTCAGACATCTTGGTTCAAGACTTGAGAATTGTAAAAACTTTATTACCAATTTATAAATCTGCTATATACATACTGCTCAACTCTGTCTTAGTTGTTCAGTAGGCCTGCTGTTGGTAGTTCTGATACTACTCCTCAACTCCCTGAGGCTTTATCCTACAGCCACTGGAAATTCATACATCATATCCTGAGGCAATGGTTTCCTTCTGATCTAGGGGGAGAATTGGTGTGCGTTTGAGGTCAGGTCAAGGTTTTGATGCCTTCCATTCTTCTTCATCTCACCTCTTCCTCCTCCTTGTACTCTTCATTGTTGGTTCTCGTGCCCTCTCTTTCACTCTCTAAGGATGAATCTCAGAGTTGGTTCTATGATAAAATATTCAGAAGAGAGGATGAATATTGTCTTGGAATGAGGTATAAACAAAAGGAGAAGCTGAGAGGAGCAGCGAGCAGAAGTACAGCTAGAGAAAAGTTATTACAAAAAAAAAATGCAGTGAAACTTTGGTTAAGCTGGTTTTGTTTTTTTTAGCCAACATAGGCTCATTCTGAAAATGTAGTCCTATATACATTTCTGGAGATCTCAAATTATGGCTATCTGGCTATCATATGTAGCCAAAGATACGTATTAAAGAGCCCTTATTATGTTTTTTTTTTAAATGAGCTTGCATGCAGTGTGTAACACAGCTCTAAGTAAAGTGAAATGTCCAGCTAAGGCTTAAATCTGAAGGGGCACAGTGTTTAAAACTATTGATTCATCCATAAAAGAGTCGACTCATAGTTCCTCAAACGAATCGCTGTGCTTACAAGTCTTTAGCCATTTCGGCATGATGTGAACACGAAACATAAGCCCCGTCCATTTGTGCACGCGCAGCCCAGGGAGATTCGAAACCCCCAACCCCGCCTATAAACAACAGCAGAATGCAAAGGTTGCCATATTGGGCTGTTTTGAATTTGATTGTGCAGGTAAAAACCTTTGGAATCAGTCAGCTACATCTTGCAACACAGAGAAGAGCACTGTGCTCAGCTGGATATTATAGGAAGTGTGCAGATGAACCAGAGATGAGACTGTGAAGAGTCAGTGGTTGAGGTTTATTTTTGCAGAAATGCCTCAGCATTATAGCCCAGCCTTGTGCTGTGTTCCCTCTGAGGGGTGCTTCTGAAATCTACACGCTTACAACGGAAGATTCGTCGACCGTTTGTTAAAGGAAGGATCAGAAGAGACAAGTGCCAGTAAGTGCAATTAAAATGGTTGCCTCGTTGTTTTCTCTAGCTTGTAAATGATGTATTTAATTGTGTTTTGTAACTTGTAACCGCTTGTAGTGTATCTGGTTAACTGGTATTCTCATATCGCGTCTAAAAGCATGTTGTAAACGCGACGCGTGCCACTTTGTTTACGGATTATGCGTTTGTGTGCTCGTTTTCCACTGCTGTTTATCATTGCTATGGCTACATCAGCTCTCCTACACACATGCAGCGGTCCTGTTTCATAATGGTTCAGCTTTTGCCGCTATGTGCACTAATACTGAATGTGTGTCACTGTTTTTACTTCTGGTTAAGAATAGAGCAATATGCTGGGAGACCGGGGGGTTAGTTTCGGGGCGTGAGGTGTCTGAAATACGGGCGATTCCCCGAAAAAACGAGTGTTGGCAGATATGCTAACGCACACACTATGACTACTTCAATATTGATAAGCCGTGGTGGGCAATCTCTCACGCTGAATGATGTCGACCAGTCACAACAGACTGGGTCATCAGTCCAATCAGCACAGTTTAGCATCGCGCAAAGAAGGGGTTTTGGAACAAATGAATCGCTGAACGATTCATATAGGAGTCGCTGGGAAAATTAGGTAAAAAGAAATGCAAATTATAAGACAATGAAAGTGTTTTTTGACCACGCGTGCTTATTAGCCTGCTGTTGGAGACCCCTAAAGCCAAAATATGACCCTTTTTAATGTATAATAGGGGCTCTTTAAAATAAACATTTAAGTCGGACACCATTCCTTTTCTCACTTACCTGCTGACACTTACCTCCGTGAGGATGGCTTTGCCACTGTTACCAGTTTGTCCGGTAGCTTGACACTTCACTGGCGGACTTGAGATGCAGATTGATGTTGATCGCAACAATGGGCTTTGAGTCCGATGAAGAACGTTTCCAGAAAGCAGGTAAGACAAAAAACAAAAGCTAAAAAGTTAAATAAACAAGGAAATAACAGGGTGGGAATGTGGTAAAATCTGAAAACGTGGTAGAAATCTATGGGTTTTTCTCTTCTTGCTTTTGAAAACAGTTTGGTCGGCTTTAGGGAAGGTGGTGGGCGAGTCAATTGGTGCTTTTTAAAACACTATTGGTTGGGTTTAGGGAAGGTGAGGGGATTCAGTCAGTCAGTTAGTCAGTCAGACAACAGCGGCCATTGGTGGATTTACACGAGAACAGCATGCTCGAATAGCACTTGCAAGATAAACTTAAGATCTGAAAAAGCATATACAGCAGCCTCTGGTGGGTTCGTGAAAACAAAAACTGCAAAAAATATACCTTCTGGGACGTAGAAATGTCTCCAGAATTGTATATAGGGGTACTTAATCACAATGAGCCTGGGTTGTTTTTAGTTTTAACCTGTTTTAGTACTGTCGGTCGGTCTACTAGGTTCATCTAGTACTCACATGTCATTACTGTCAGTATAGTTAGACCAGCTTTGTATCCCTGCAACATCAGCTGTCAGAATAAACAACTTTGGTCTGTTTTTTCCACAATGGGCCTTTACTTAAACTATATTTTTATTCTTTTCCACACATCCCATGGTCTCATTTAAGCTGATCTTTATGCAGCACGCTATTTGTCAGTGTTGATGATGAATCTGTTTATGTGTAGAATGTACTGATTTCCCTGGAGTGGAATCTCTCCCTTTGTCTCGCGCTCCCCTTTCTTCTTCAAATATCCATCTATCAATCTATCATCGCGATAGATCACAGACTGAAGTGTTCTGTTCTAAATGAGTGCTTTGACAGGCCCAGTTAATCATACAATTTGTTCAATGGCATTCTGGAGTTGCCAAAGATTTAGCAGTAATGCATTGTGGACTTAAATTTAATGCAAGACTATCAGAATTCATCCACCTTCTACCATTTCTCGTTATGTTATTTTATTTTATACTACTGTTATTACTATTATTATTATTATTATTATTATTATTATTATTATTATTATTATTATAATTATTTTGATGAAATTATTTGACAACAAAGGAAAACACTAAATGATTTTTGTAGCCTAAGAGATTTTTATTAAGGGGTTGGTTAACATGCTGTTTTCAGCCAAAGTTATAAACTGTTTATGCATTTTGCCTGTTCATTTACTGTACATAAAAATTGTGTTTTTGTAAACGGAAACACATTAATCTGAAAAATAGTTAGACCTTATGCACATGCACAGTACATGTTTATAGAAATTAAAGTATGTAAATTAAAGGTAGGTGCAAACAAACACAAAAATTCCTTCACATTACAACCAATAACAAAGATGCATCTTACACAAACAGCAAATTCAACATACACACCAGCACCGAGGCCTCAACGGCAAATTGTCACAGGTACAGTTTACTAATAAGGTGGCACTACTAGCCTGTCAAATATTCATTCATTCATTTTCCTTAGGCTTAGTCCCTTATTTATTTAGGCTCGCCGCAGAGGAATGAACCACCAACTATTCTGGCAACATAGGGAGAACATGCAAACTTCACACAGAAATGCTAACAGGCCAGCCAAGACTCGAACCAGCAATCTTCTTGCTGTGAGGCGAAATTACTTACCACTGAGCCACCGTGTCGCAGACTATCAAACAAAATACAGCATGACTGCGTCCGAAATCGCCTGCTATTCAGTAGGTACTGTATTTGAATTTAAATGTACTATTCAACCGTTAGAAAAGTATGTTCTATACAGTATGAATGTGAGCAGTATGAATGGAATTCGGACATACTACATCTGCCGTTTTATTATGGTCACAGTACCTACCCGCATCAGTTGCGTCGCTTCACTCCCATTCATGAATTCTCTCGCGGTGCATCAAGGAATAGCATAGTGTGTATTGAATACGCGCTTTAGAATCTCGCCGAAAGTAGTAAGTCATCCAGGTACCGTTTTATACTACTTAGCTCGCATACTGTTTTCAGCATACTATATAGTATGGAGGTATGCGACTTCGTACACAGCCATTATTGGTCATTTTCATGGATGTGCAAATGTGAATCATTAAAAAAAACTTTTTAAAAATGCAATGAATAAAACTTTTCAGTTTATGGCTACATGATTGTCTTTTATACTGTATATAGTGTAAAGATGTTTCATTACATCAGCCGCTGATCACTTGCATGCACAATAGTGGGCCAATTATGGCCCGTTTCCACTGAGTGGTACAGTACGGTACGGTACGGGTCGGTAAGGGTCACCTTTATCAGGCTTGCGTTTCCACTGCAAAAGGGTACTCTTTTGGTAGGTGTGGTGTACGACAGAAAGTTTGTCGACGTCATTTTCGCTCGAGGAAATGTCTACAGTAAAGCTTAATGGGTCGTTCACAAATCATACGAGAAGCACTTCTCACAAAACAGATGCTTTATTATACACATAAACACTGGTGTAAAAATGTCATTACTGACTGAACATGATCTGATTATAACTGCACAGGAATGATGCGAAATAGCCTACGGTCCGCGATTATATCAAATGAATAAATAAATGCAGCATATATGAACACATACAGCCCCACACAGTCTCCAATGTTACCAAATTACAGAAAAACTAGACACAGCAGACATGTATGCCTCATTTAGGTTCAAAAACAATACGAAATAGAGCCCCGTCTGTGCAAACCTCTCATCGGCCTTTTATCTTCACCAGTACATGTAGCCTCTCCGTTAATATTCTCTCGTTAGAGAGTAACTCCGTCATTCCGAGTTTATAATAGTCCAGGTTAAGAACTTTGTTATTTCAAACATTGACGCGCACGCGAGCAGAAGAGACAACCGAAACCTCTCGCGCTTATGGGCTCGTAACCCATAACAATCTGCTCTTCTCTCGGCATGGTGGCCGTTCAAGACAACGACAAGGTTTGTTTGAGCTCGGGTCGACCATGGCTCATTATTATATGCTGATATTATTTCGGAGCATTGTCTCTCGGCTGTGTATTAAACATGGCGGGTCCTTTGTTTTCATTCTGCTTGTTGTGTGAGCAAATGACGTATCTCTGTAAGCCAATGGCGTTCAGCTGCGCGTCTAGTTCCGCCTTACGGCTCGCTTTGGTACGCTTGGGACCCTTTGCAAAGGGTGACTAAAAAGTGGTACGGTACGGTTCGGTTCGGTACGCTTTTAGACAGTGGAAACGGCCTTAAAAGCGTACCGAACCGTACCGTACCGTACCACTCAGCGGAAACGGGCCATTAGGTCTTTCTTGATACATAATAATTATTTTTTTAAGCTAAATTACTTTCCTGATTTCTTTAACAGAACAATCTACAAATGTACTGAATTTACTATAATTTCTAATCTTTCAGTCTGATCTCGCACTGTCAAATAGATTCACACAATTAATTGAGAGAAGCGGCAACAGAAAACACCTTGAAACCAAACTAATCAATTTCAGAAAGCAAAGTATAAATGCCATCTGTCTAGCATGCTTTAAAAACATCCTCCATTCAGTGACTGTTTGAACACATTCAACCACATGAGTTTTTACACTGTAAAAGCAGAACAGTCTGGTGTGTTTCACGGCCTTTCTCTACCTCGCTTAACATAACAATGTTTAAACGGCTTCTACATCAACGCTGTTTAAAGTCATGACCATATTTGATTTTATTTGATTACTTTATGGGGTGCCACGGTGGCGTAGTGGGTAGCACGTTCGCCTCACAGCAAGAAGGTTACTGGTTTGAGCCTGGTTCGGCTGGGTCAGTTGGCATTTCTGTGTGGAGTTTGCATGTTCTCCCTGTGGTCTCGTGGGTTTTCTTTTGTAGTTTTTTTGCACTTTAGGTAGTGTGAAAACCATTGTGGACTTTTTGCCTGACTAAACATTATGCTGAGTTCACGCTGCATGATTTTAGCCCCAAATTTTCACTTGCTGACAGGTTTTGTGAAATCGCAGACAAGTGCCCAAAATCGAAAGGAAATCAGCTGGATCATGCAAGTGACAACCGGTAGTGTGAATTATCAAAGATGTGATCAGAGAGATCCCAGAGATGGGTTGCGGCTGGAAGGGCATCCGCTGCGTAAAAAATATGCTGGATAAGTTGGCGGTTCATTCCGCTGTGGCGACCCCGGATTAATAAAAGGACTAAGCTGACAAGAAAATGAATGAATGAATGATCAGAGAGAATTGTCTTGTCACTGACACCTGTAAAATATTTAGCAAGCTAAATATCTGGACATGTCGTCTGAACCAAAACCCTGCTGTGTGAATTGAGTTCTGCCTGAAAAGTTCTGACCTACAGTCAATGAGAGAGAGCAAGATACAGGGCAGTGGGAAGTTATAAACCACAATTTCTGGAACATGGATTTGGTTGTAGGAAAGGCTCCTCCTTTTATGGACAAAAGACATCAAGGAAAGTTTGGAAAAACTGTGGCAGGAGCACCAATGTCTTTTTGATGATTCATCTGAGCATAGCCTACTGTTTAAAAAATATCTGTTTATTAACAGTTTCCATATTCTGTGATTCACAAGTGTTTTCCATTTATGTATTGCATTATGGGACCTGATCTCTGCTCTGTGGACTTTTGTTGTGGAAAATTAAACTCTACAGTATAACAAAGTCACTTTTATTAACATTTTAGAAGTTTGAAATAAAATAATGTATAAAAGATAATATTTAGAGAATTGGTAACACTTTACAATAAGGTTAATTAGTTAATGCATTTACTAACATGAACTAATCATGAGAAACACTTGTACAGCATTTATCATAATACAACATTTACTAATGCATTACTAACATCCAAATCCATGCTTGTTAACATTAGTTAATGCACCATGAGTTAACGTGAACTAACAATGAACAACTGTATTTTCATTAACTAACGTAAACTAACATGAACAAATACTGTAGTAAATGTATTGTTCATTGTTTGTTCATGTTAGTAAATGCATTAATTAACATGAACCTTATTGTAAAGCGTGACCAGAGAATTAAGTCTAAAATAACAGAAAATGTACTGGCAGCTTATTACAAGGTTTTGGTAATGTAATATACAACTCCAACCCAGAAAATATATCACTTTAAACTATTAAAACTGTTAATAAAAGTCACTTTTTCAAACTTTTAAACTTAAAAGTTAAGGTCAAGGTTCCATAATTTGGAGAATAAATTGTATATAATAAAAAATGGGGAGAAAAAATTAAAAACAAATCGTGAATCGGAAAATACAACTATAACTGATCAGAAAACAACTGCTAATTTACAGATATTTTTTTACAGTGTACCAGTGCCACAATGGAGTTTCATTTCCAGTCTTGCATGAGAACTCTTGCATTATATCCTTATCAGTTCTCTCAATCATTTGGTTATGAAATTTTGTTTGTTAGCCACGCGGAGTTGTCAGCGATTCTTAGTAAAGTCATGCAGTATAACCTCCTGTCTGTCACGGTCACAACAAGGAGAAGGAGGCAGAGATTACAAATGTGTTATTTATTGTAGTGACTTCAACAACAACCACATAAGAGACCGGTGCCAGGTGGGTAGATCCTGGTTAAAGCGGGATATCCAGAAAGGTGAGTTTGAGTGCACAACAGTCTTTAGGTGAATACAAAGTCACTTCCCTTTTTGTAGGATCTTCTAGAAGACAGAGCTGTTTCACTGGGAGCACAGGAGAGCATCCGAGGACGACGAGACGAGGAGATAAGGTTGACCATGTGAACTTGATACCAGTCGGTGAGTGAATGAGTGAGGCGAGTATTTATGTGTGTAGAGGGAAGTGATTGCAGGTGTGGTAGATCAGTAATCAGGAGAGTGCTCACGGGTGTGGTGTGTGGTGGATGGTGACTGAGGCCCCGTTTACACTAGTGCGTTTTCGTTTTAAAACGCATAAGTTTTGCTACGGTTACGCCATCCGTCCACACTACGCCGGAGTTTTCGAGGTGCGAAAACGGAGCGTTTTGAAAACGCTGGAGACAGCGTTTCCATTCTAAAACGCTGCTGTTGCGTTTCAGTGTGGATGGAGGGAAACGGATATCTTTGAAAACAGAGGCGTGGCTGCTTAGATCCGATACATAACTGGGGCTTTGGGTCATTGCGTATCCTTTACTTATTCGTCAAGCGCACGTGGCTATGACGTCACCGGCAGACGGCAGACCAGTCTTCACTGTAAACACTGTATTTTCGATAGCCGTAGATGTTTTATATTCATTTGTTACTTTAAGTAACAACTCGACCTCGTCGTCTGTCCTCAAAAAGTCCTCTCTTGCTTTCTTTGCCATCACGTTCATCGTTCCACCAGCGTTTGTTGACTAACAATAACCAAACGCCGAGCGAGACACGTGCTTCCTGTTTATACTTGAACCCGCATGACCAGAGTGTGCCAATGGTCACTTGATATACGTTTCTGGTGGAGGGAGATCTTTTGAGATACGCTAGTGTGGACGCAGATCGTTTTCATGCTAAAACGCCGTTTTTAAACTAAAACACATTAGTGTAAAAGGGGCCTGAGAGTGGTTACTGGGACTGCGGGAACGTGCAGAGGGTGTGACACTGTAACTGATCCATTTTGCAATGTGAACACAGATGTAACTGAATGCTATTTCAGATATAGTCATGCAGTGTGAAAACATTGGCGATCTGATGACTTTTAAAGCCGTGTGAACCTGGCATAAGTGTTTGTCCATGTCACAGAGAGATAGAAAGAGAACCATGATTGGCTATTCTAAGGCAGTGCAAACTGTAAAAAAAAATCAGTTAATTCACAATTGCCAAAAAATCTTAGTTCATGTGTTGATTTATTTTTGCGCTGATTTATGATTTTGAATTAACAATTTGAACAACACAAATATTCACATTTGAACAAAGCAACTTTTATATTAAACATTTTTAGTAGTTTTAAAGTATTTTTTAGTATATTGTGTAGCTTGTCATTAAAAATAAAATGTAAATCCACACAAACAATGTAGACAACATACCCTCTCAAGCTACTAAAAATGCCAACAATATTTTTTTTTCTTTGTGAAATTTCTCAACATTAGAAGGTGTCAGAGCAGAGATCAAGGCCCCATAAATCAATGCATGAAGTGTAAATGAATGAAAACACTGTAAATTACAAACTAAAGCAACTGTTAATTCATGGATCTTTTCCCCATCAAGAATAAAAGCAAAAACGATAAAAGCAAGCAAATAATTCAAGATGTCACATACGTAAACTACCTGATATTACAGTTGTAAATATATTCATAACAACATGTCTGGAAAGAAGGAAGCGATCAACATAAATCGTATTTAAATTGATAAGCAGTGATGCTTATTTACAGTTTCAGTCTATCTTTTTGAATGACGTTTATACACTGAAAAAAATTATTCATTGGATTTACAAAATTAAAAAGTGGTTAAATAATAAAAAAAATTATTAAAAGATAAGTGGTTGCAAACAATTTATATGGGCTGAATTTAAACAAACACAATATGCTGAACATTACTACATTTAATTTGTTTAAACACAGCCCATATACATTTTTTTGCAACCACTTACGCTAAATTTTTTTACTAAATTTAATGAATTCTTTTTCAGTGTAGATTTACTGTAGATGTATACAGATGATTACTGTAGTATTATTGAGACCAGCTATAGCGTACGTTTACATGGACATCATTAATCAAATTATTTTCCATAATCTGATTAAGATAATAATATGATTAATGTGTATACAGTACATGAGCTGCCTTGTTCCTTTCATGATCTCATTTCACATGTTATAGCATATAGTTTGATTAAAGTCATTGCGTCACCACGCTATCCTTATTTTCTTCCAGAGTTTCTTGTAATTTTGGGTTTCATTTTTAATTTGTCGACTTTAACTGCAGTTTGGAACTTTCATTCAGGAACATGCCTGCCCCATGACAAACGAGATATTGGATGAGAGTAAGGACTGCTGGAAGAGTGTAGTTTTAATGGTATTTGATACCGCATGCCATATGGGAAAAACTCAGCATTTCACGATGTAGGTGTCTGTGGTCCTTCACTGACTCGGTAGGTACAAAGAATAGTGTCAAACAGCCGTGTGTATGGACTATCCTATCATAAAATGTGAAGAAAATCCTACATTACGGTAATGGTTTGATTACGGTGTTTACATGTCTGTACTGCACTCTAATAATGCGACTAAATTGACATAGTCTGTGTGTCTTAATCCGATTTCTGTTTAGTTCGACTATAACTTTAGTCGACTTAAATTAATCAAAAATCGCATTATTGGTGTCCATGTAAACCTACTCATCCGGTAGATGGTTATTTTCTCTCATTCTGGTGCAGACTGTACCATTTGATTGGTCATAAGTTGTAATAATTTAGAGTTTGCTGAGTACATCTTCAAGTTCAGAATATTCACAGGAACATTTATTCATTTATTTATTTTTTTACTAAAGCACAGTAAAAAATGTGAGTAAACTCATTAAAATTTAAATAATTAGTTGACTTTACTTTGAATTTACTTAAAATTAATTACATAAAATATGTGCATGCTAAAAATTAAATTAAGTCAACCTAATAGTTTTAAGTTACAATGGGTTGACCCTTTTTTTTGTAAAATCAGTTAGTTGCTTTTAACACAACAGGTTTACTCACTTTTTAGAATAAAGTAACTAATTAAGACAGAAAATCTTGTAATATTAGACAGAAACTATCAGGAGCATTGTAAATTCACCAGAGGCCACTGACCGACCGACCAATCCCCCACCCACCCCCTTTTCTAAACCCAGCCGATAGTGTTTTCAAAAGCACCGGATGACCCACCCATCACCTTCCCTAAACCCAACCGACAGTGTTTTCAAAAGCAATCCAGAAAAAGAAAAGATCTTGTGACCACTTTATTTTTACCACGTTTTTAAATCTTACCACATTATCACAGTGTTATTTACTTCAAGAAGGTCGCTGGTTCAAGCCTCGGCTGGCTCAGTTGGCATTTCTGTGTGGAGTTTGTATGTTCTCCCCGTGTTCGCATAGGTTTCCTCCAGGTGCTCCAGTTTCCCCCACAAGTCCAATGACATAGGTGAATTCATTCATTCATTCATTTTCTTTTCGGCTTAGTCCCTTTATTAATCCGGGGTCGCCACAGCGGAATTAACCGCCAACTTATCCAGCGTTTTTTTTACGCAGCGGATGCCCTTCCAGCCACAACCCATCTCTGGGAAACACATCCACACATTGTCATTCACACACATACACTACGGACAATTTAGCTTACCCAATTCACCTGTACCGCATGTCTTTGGACTGTGGGGGAAACCGGAGCACCCGGAGGAAACCCACGCAACCACGGGGAGAACATGCAAACTCCACACAGAAATGCCAACTGGCCCAGCCGGGGATCGAACCAGCGACCTTCTTGCTGTGAGGCGAACGTGCTAACCACTCGGCCACCATGGCGCCATAGGTGAATTGGGTAAGCTAAATTGTCCGTAGTGTATGTTTGTGAATGAGTGTGTAAGGATGTTTTCCAGTGATGGGTTGCAGCTGCTGTGTAAAACATATGCTGGATTATCTGGCGGTTCATTCCGCTACGGCAACCCATGATTAATAAAGGGCCTGAACCGGAAAGAAAATGAATGAGTGTGTGTGTGTGTGTGTGTGTGAGAGAGAGAGAGAATGAGTGTGTATGGGTGTTTCCCAGTACTGGGTTGCAGCTGGAGGGGCATCCCCGATTGCAGGGCTGTCTTGTAATCAATTTTTACTTCAACATCATGCATTGTAGGCATACAACATCCCAGAATAAAAGTGTAATTTGGAACTGAAGCTTACAGATGAATATAACTTTTCTCACATGATTATAGTTGTGTTGTTATTTTGGTGGTCATAAAGGCATCAGTGTGTTGATGTCAAGTGAACATCAAGGTTTGACATCAAATCAGTTTGCATTTTTGGCACGTTTGCTTGAGGTCAATTTCAATTTGACATTGTTTTGACATCAAGGTGCTCGCTGGGTTGACACACGTGTGAGCATTAAGGCCAGAACTTAAACAGAATTAGCAAATGATGCCTTTAAGGCTGAGGCATGCTGTATCTTCCTCATATAAAGCATGTTTTGTGGCTGATGTCTCCTGGCAGTTTGATTACGGACAAGCTGCTGAAATTCCAGCAGCATCTCCAGGCCTCTGCTGGAGGTGCTGAAAGAGGCAGCTATTATCAATTAATCTTGCCTTTCCTTCCTCTCTCTGAGACTTGGACCATATGGTCTTCTGTCAGACTCTGCTTTTAATTTACTCGTTGTGTCTGCTGCGAAAACAGACCAAGTCTTTATCTGAATTGCTGATTTAATCAGGAGCACCAGAAGCAGCAGAGGAGACCAACACTCCAGATACATACACACACACATATACTGTAGGCACATGTAAAAATCGAAGCACATCAGCAGTCCTTATACAATTAAACAATCACACATAGTCTCATATGCAGAAACTTAAAAATATACCTACACGTACTGTAGTAGAAACACTATATCATGCTTACTTATTGACTTTGCACAACAAAACAGCACAGCATAATCACAAAAAATATAACAATATAACCGCAACTTACTATTTACCCACCGTCAAGTGGTTACAATCCTGTTTGAGTGTCTTTCTTCTGTTAAACACTAAAGAAGATAATTTGAAGAAAGCTGAAAACCTGTTTGCATTGATTTCTATAGTCGAACAAACCAATACAAAGGAGGTAATTGGTTACAAGTTTCCAGCCTTCTTCAAAATATCTTCTTTGTTCTTTTTAAGTTTGGAACAAGTAAATGGTGAGTATATAATGACAGAATTTGCAGAAAATAGTTTTGGGTGAACTATCTCTTTAAGATTTTCCAACCATTTGGATTACATTATTGGATTAATGGAGTTTTTAGCAAACTAAATTTTCGATGAAAAAAATATTCACTATTTTTTGGCCTTATTTGTATGACTTTTTTTTTCAGAAAGGAGCAAAAGAAAATAATAATAAATAAAAAAAGAAGGTGAGTATTATATTCATTCATTCATTCATTTTTTTTTGGCTCAGTCCCTTTATTCATTAGGGGTCACCACAGCTTAATGAACCACCAACTTATCCAGCATATATTTCATGCAGCGGATGCCCTTCCAGCTGCAACCCAACACTGGGAAACATCCATACACTCTTGCATTCACACTCATACACTACAGCCAATTTAGCTTATTCAATTAACCTAGTGCATGTCTTTGGACTGTGGGTAGAAACCGGAACACCTTAAGGAAACTCACGTGAACAGAAGGAGAATATGCAAAGTGAATGTCACAGAAATGCCAACTGATCCAGCCGGGCTCGAAACAGCAACCTTCTTGCTGTGAGGTGATCGTGCTACCTACTGCATCACCGTGTCATGTTAATGTATGAAAGAGAACGGTTACACGCATATTGTTTGCTGTATGGAATGCACATACTTTGAAGCTCAATATCTCAAAATCAAGCATCAATGAATTTACTCTTCTTTGCTTGGACTTTCAGCAGTGAAAATTAAACCTCACTGAACTAAACTGAACTCTGAAAACTGGGCTGACACAGTTTCTATTTACTAGGACTTCTATATTAAGCTGCTTTGACACAATCCACATTGAGAAACCGCTATAGAAATAGACATAAATTCAATTAAATTGTATTGATTTTAGAATGCAGATAAAACCTTATTATTCCAAGGCGACGATGTGGCAAACCCAAATTAAATAGACTGTAACTGAATCTCAAAGGAAGCCAACAGAACCAGAACTTGAATAAACTTGCAGGTGTAAGAAAAAGATGACAGGCGGACAGGTGACCAGGTAAGTATTCCAGACAGGACAGTTATCAGGTAAGAAGCCATGTATGGAGTCAGGACATTTTAAAAAAACCCAGACCAGATGTGACTGAGTGCAGTTAATCAGGTGAAGGAATGTGTGTGGATCTACTGTATTTCTGTGAGAGCATGTACTGTGTTTTGATCAAAAGTTACAGTAGAGTACCAGTATTGTATATTGTTGTATATAGTTTCAAATAAATATGATTCATGAAATCATTTTTAAAAAGCCATTTATAATTATAAGAACCATTATTAATCTGTCCCTCTAGGATATTGAGAGTGCAATGCTTCTTGCAATCATATATATATATATATATACATATATTTGTTACAAGATTATTGTGTATTTTCAAAGCACAAGAACTGAAGAAAATAATGGCATCGGTTTTGAGAGAGAGAAAAAGTCACAAAATATGACATTTTAGGCTGCAAAAAATAAATAAAAAAAAATTCTGGAGGGACTTATAAATACTTACGGACCTTCAGCAATAATGATGTGACATCATAGACTTATGTAATGACTTATGAAATTTGATGAATAATACATGTTAAAATACAAAACGGTTTTCTAATTTAAGTGTTACAGCTTTACTATATTGTCAATATCCATAAATAAACTGTATATGTAGCCTTAAAAGGATGATATATTTTCCCAGTTAACAGCCCAATTTTCCTGTAACTTTCCAGCTATATCCACTTTTTCCAGGCACATTTTGGCCTCTACATTTCTCTGCAAAATCTTTTATTTCTTTTCTTTTCGGCGTAGTCCCTTTATTAATCTGGGGTCGCCACAATAGAATGAACCGCCAACTTATCCAGCATATGTTTTACACAGTGGATTCTAGCCCTTCCAGCGGCAAGCTACCCACTGCGCCACCAAACACCCCTACGACAAGGCAATGTATTGATTAATAAAAAATTGGTTAGCATAGTTGCTTATATAATACTATGACCTCACAACATTTTTACCATAGTTACTAATTTCTAAATTATTACATTTTGACATTTACATTGCATCACCTGCACTTTTCAGATGTACAGTGGTAAACTTGTTAGCTTATGTGGTATTTTAAGCAGAATAGTGTATTTCCATAGAAACTCATTTTTTTTGGTTTGATTGCTTGCCCAGAAACTGTAGTAAAGAAATTCAGGGTTTGATGTTCATTAGTTTGATGGGTACAGGGGTTATCAGCTATGCTGAGAGGAATATGAACGTATAATAAGACCCTCACTTAATCACATGCTGTATCATAACTCATTTTCTTGCATTGTGTTAATGTGAAATAAGACCCTCTAGGTATCAGTCTTGACTCTTATATTAACAGCATGTGGACAGCAGGAAAAACAGCATTACCACATTTACACGTTTGCACTATACTGTATGAGATGTGAAGGAGTTTTGATGGAACAAAAGAAAACATCAAGGTATAACTTTATTTTAATCGCCCATCATTTCTAGTCAGTATTAATGGCATTTATGCACAACATGTTTAAATTTCAATTAATTTGCTTGACACTTTACTTGAAGGGGGTGTTCATAAGACTATCGAGATTAAATTGTTTGAGATGTCTTACCATTTTTCTAATCACTTATTTCATTGGAATAAAATGCATTTCTCATTCAAACTGCTCATTGAAAGTGGCAATACTCTGACAAATACTGTAATACATAAATAAAAGCATTAATATTTAATGACCTTTTAATGAAAAAGTTAGTAGTATTTAGATTAAAGTGCACTTTAAAGACTTAACTAGATCATCATGTTAGCTAGGCAAGTTAGGATAATTGGGCTATAATCATGCATAATAGTCCATAATAAGTTATTGGACATTTTGTTCCGTAGACAAACAAACAAACCAACAAATAAATAAATGAATGAATAAATAAATAAATAAATAAATAAATAAATAAATAAATAAATAAATAAATAAATAAATAAATAATATTGATCTTAAAATTGTTTTAAAAATTGTAAAAACATTTAGTCCAGCCAAGCTAAAAGAAATAGGGCAAAAACAAAAAAACAAACATTGCTTTTTTTTAACATCTCTTAGGGAAATATTTGAAAAAGAATAAAAAAATACTAATAATAAAATCCACAGGAAGGCTATAATTTTGACGTCAAATGTACCAAGTTTATATTTTCTGTTTTGTCACCTGTTTTGCCGACCGTATCACCAGGAATTGAAATAGTATGAAATTTCATGTAAGCAGCTGTGGCGGGCGATACTGATGTCTGGTAAGATATTGCTCTTACTTGCTTTTCTGAGCTGAGATGTTATGCCATCCAGATTGCCAGTGACAATAAACATTAGCTTCAAATAGTTTTCTTCTCAATGATATTTATGACACAGACACAGATATAGGATTTTGTTGTTGTTGCTGCTGCTGCTGTTTTAAGTCCTGCCATCCGTTGTTATAGCTTGTAGCTCCTGGCCGAAAACCACACATCTGGACAGAAATAATTTACTCATCATTTAAGTTATCTTACCAGCAGGCATTTTTCATTTATCTGGCAAATGAAAAGGAGCAAGGCATTCAAAGCAGCAGTGCAGATGGCGAATTAGGCTCAATTTTGAAATGGTGTTTGAGAGACATGTTGTGATGGCTTATATAATGTAATATGGGCAGTTAAATTAGACTGCAAGGAGTTCATAACGTCCAAGTGTATGGAGATGTATCTGTATCGGTTAACAACAAGGGCGATAACACAACTAAAATTGTGTGGTAATGATGCACGATCTGAAGAAAATGACTCTTTTGAGTCTGATATCTTCAATGAATCAACTGAACTGGTTTTATATAGGATTTTAATGAAACATCAAAATCTTTTTTTAGCTAAAAGATTGAAAATATTGTTTGTTTCTTCTTTTTTTTTAAGATTTGTTTTTATCAGCTAAACTAGGACCACAGCATATTGAACTGGACATTTATTATTAAATTAGTAATTTTATAAAGACGCCACGGTGGCGTAGTGAGTAGCATGTTCGCCTCACAGCAAGAAGGTCGCTGGTTTGAGCCTCGGCTGGGTCAGTTGGCATTTCTGTGTGGAGTTTGCATGTTCTCCCTGTGGTTGCGTGGGTTTCCTCCGGGTGCTCCGGTTTCCCCCACAGTCCAAAGACATGCGGTACAGGTGAATTGGGTAAGCTAAATTGTCCGTATGAGTGTGAATGAGTGTGTATGGATGTTTCCCAGAGATGGGTTGGGGCTGGAAGGGCATCTGCTGCGTAAAACAAATGCTGGATAAGTTGCCGGTTTATTCCACTGTGGCGACAGTGGAATAAAGGGACTAAGCCGAAAAGAAAATGAATGAATGAATGATTAATTTTATAAATGTATTCAATTAGTGCATTAATGAATTTTTACCGATCGTTCCTTCCTTCCTTAGTTTGTTCAGTCCTTCCTTGACTTTTTCCTTCATTCGTTTGGTCCTTCCTTCTTTCCATTCTTCATTTGTTTGCTCATTCTTTCTTTCATATTTTTGTTCCTTCATTAGATCCTTTGTTCATTCATTCGTTCGTTCCTTCTTTCCTTCCATAGCTTGTTCAGTCCTTCCTTGAATCCTTCCTTCATTTATCCTTCCTTCCATTCCTTGTTCTGTCCTTCCTTTTATTTGGCCCTTCCTTCCATTCTTCATTCGTTCCATTTTGTGATTGTTTAAGGCTTGTTTGGTGATTTCAGTCATTATACAGTCGACATCCATCATTTTCAGTGACATGCAGTCTATAAACAGTCTCTGGATCATTGAGTATAAAGATTTTGGACATCTTCTTGGACATTTTTAATGTTTACAAAAGGTTTGCTGCATCTATAAAGCGCCCATGTCTTGAGGTTGTTCACTATGATGCGATTTACTTTCTATGTGTGATTTAATCAGACAGGAATCACAGGACTGAGTTTTCTACTTTAGACAATGACCATAGACAAGAAAGAAAGAAAGTAGTGACTGCTGGTTGAACGGAAGTAGTGGAGTAAAAGTACCGATACTGCACTAAAAATGTATTCAAGGGAAAGTAAAAGTACACATTTATAATACTACTCAGTAAATTACAATTCCTGAGAAAAACTACCTAATTGCAGTAGTTTGAGTATTTGTAATTAGTTACTTTACACCACTGGACAGGAATTAAATTTTTCTAATCCCCAAAGACAAGAAAAAAATAAAGTAGTGACTGCAGGTTGAAAGAAAGTAGAGGAGTAAAAATACAGAAAAATAAATGCACTCAAGGGTAAGTAAAAGTACACGATTTTATACTCACTTACTCACAGGAGATCATAAGAGACGAGAGAGGCAAGTAACTTTGAATAAATTAATGACACTGACCGTGAGAAGAGCGCAGACCTTCTAATAGCAACAAGGGCAGACACTGAGTGGAGCATGCTGCTGGGATTTATGGGGCTTAGGTGATGATTGGGGATGACGTGTACATAAGTGCAGGGCTAATCAGGATACAGGTGACTGTGATCGGGGTGACTGTGCTGACCGTGAGGGGGGAAAACCTGGCCTGGCTGTTACAATGTAATGAGATACATAACCATTCATTTATTCATTCATTTTCTTTTCGGCTTAGTCCCTTTATTAATCTGGGGTCGCCACAGTGGAATGAACCACCAACTTATCCAGCATATGTTTTACGCAGCAGATGCCCTCCCAGCTACAACCCATCTCTGGGAAACATTCATACACACTCATTCACATTCATACACTACGAACAATTTAGCTTACCCAATTCACCTGTACCGCATGTCTTTGGACTGTGGGGGAAAACCCAACATGCAAACTCCACACAGTAACGCCAACTGACCCAGCCGAGGCTCGAACCAGCGACATTCATGCTGTGAGGCAACAGCACTACCTACTGCGCCACCATGCCGCCTATACATGACCATTCAGTCAGTTGAAAGCATAAAAATATTTACGTGTAGCAGCAGATATTAGTTTAAATTGCAGTCTTTGGTCAAGTGAAGGAATATCATAATTATTGTGTATTGCAATTGACTTATTTTTAATTTTACACAGGATACAAATTATCATTACTTATTCATCAATCTACAACCCCTGAACAGGTTTCTCTCAATTTACCTCCATTTAGGAAACCCTGCTATAAAACAAACTGTTTCTATCCCTAGTGTGTGTGGTGTAGTTTTCATCAGCAAAAAAAGCAGACTGGAAGTTACATGATGCAACACTAAAAGCACAGTTTCACATGCAGTCTGGTCCACACTGCAGCTTATTTTGGCCACCAGCTTAGCAAGGAAAATGTTTCAAAGACAGAACTACATCAGATGGAGACTCGTGTGGACTTGCAACACCCAGGTATCCCGCAATGTGTTTCACAACAGCACACTGCAATGGATAAAGTCAGAATAACTCAAAACTACTAAAATTGCTTATTCACATGTGTTGTTTTAGGAGTTTTTAGTCATAATGTGAGTTTATGAGTTAGCGTTAAATGAGTTTAAGCCTATAAAATCTGACCTCAGTTTATAAAGACTTCAGAGTGAAAGCATTTATGGCCACCATATTGAAGTGTCGTTCCAAACTGTGTACTTCGAAGGGCTACTTCGAAATGAAGGTTTTTAACTGATGGACACGTCAGTCCCTCATGATACTTTGTGCATCAATGTTAATTGGCATCTCATACTGTATTCCATTCAGACGGAAACACTTCTGTTAGCAAGAAATGAACAGGGAGCACAGTTCTACTAGAAAGACCATGGAGATAAATATGATTTTGGATTACATTTATTTGACAAGAGTATTATTTAACAAAGTATTATTTAACAAAATGATATCTTTGGTGGAAGCCCCATGCGTAGCTTGAACTGGAAGATTTTAGATCCAGCTATACAGTAACTGCCAAGGATAAGGGCAGAGGCGGAGCCTACCCCCTGAACAAGGACAACCTGGTGGTGGTGGGGAGGATGGTGTATGAATGTCTGCATTAGTATCTGCAAACAAATGAATGAATGAGTGAATGAATGGGTTATATTTTCTTTGTGTCACTGGGTTATTGGTTGGAACTGATTGTAATAAGTGATGTGACATTAGATATTCCTTGTGTTACATGGCTATTGGTTGGAACTAGCACTAAAGTTACATTTCTTCAGCAATGATTCTGGAATGTCATCCTTCAAGAATCTTAACCCAAATATCTGTTTGTGGGACAATACTTTATACAAGCTACAAACAATTGTGAATTCACTTAGCAGGAATCTTTGAGCAATTTTGGTTTAGTTTATGCCTATATGATTTATTTATTTATTTATTTTTTGGTTCACAGCTATCAGTCTGTTTCTATTTTTGAGAAGGGTCTGGATGCAGCAAGCTGAATCTGCATGCAAAGCTTTTAATACGTACACCTAACCCCACCCCTACTCACTCACAGTGATGTCACTAACTCCATTGAGTGCATGTGTCGGAGACTGCATGTCTCAGCTTGCATGTGCAAGTCTGCAGGAAGGTGCTTTTGCTCTTTGCGAACTCTGTTGTCTGTGCGTGTGAATATTTTGGAGGTGGTTTGGCTTAAGACAGCTATACCTGCCACATTATGATGTAGAGAGCTCTGAAGTGATAGAATGAAACCTGCTTTGACAGTAAACTTACTGTATCTGCTTTGACATTCAGAGAACTTTTTAAATTAATGTTTTCATGAGCTAATGAGAATGGTAGCAAATAATTTTTTGAACATATTTCAGTTAGATGAGGGCATAGACAAATATTGAAAAGATGAACTGATTGACATTATAAAGTACACTGCTCTTTCATTTGACTAGACTGCGTCCTTCTGTCTTTGACATCCCATTCTTCTGACTCAAACTTGGCAGGTACAAACTACCAAGGATGCAAGTCTGCACTTTGTGTACTTGCTATTGAGAAATCAGAATAAAGTAAAACTGCCTTTCTGGCAGCAAGTTACTGTACACGTCATGTTTGCTTCTGAAGAAATGCAGCAGGAAAATGCAAATGAATCTTTCAGAACATAAACTGTTACATATACTGTAGTATGAATATGGGTAGTATAAAATAAAGAGCTCCTATGATGCAAAATTGACTTTTTGAAGCTGTTTGTACAGGACTGTGCATAGGTATAGTGTGTCCACAGTCATATTGGAGTCATATAAACACGTCTCATTTAAAAAATTTCCTGACATTACAATAGTTTCCAAATCCCATTGATTTTGAGGTTCACTGCAACGTGACATAGAAGTGTGGTGTTCCCTGCCCAGATTGATTGACAGGGGCATGTTAACATGTCTCCATAGGAACGCATATAAACATGTTCACTGAACAAGATTTGTAAAGAAACTGGAATTAAAAGATCTGTTCCAACTCTGTGATCTGATGCACCTCAAGAAAGAGTTTTACAAGTTTAACAAGCCGCATAATGCGTGTCAGTTCAACAATACAGGAGGAACAGCAATAAACAAAAGGAAAAACAGTGAAAAAAGTATAACTTGTGTGTGTTGCGAACCTTGTAACGGCATTTGACTGTGACTCATAATTTCAGAAAAGCTTGAATAAACTCCAGATTTCTGCTTCATCCATGTCTGTCTCTGTCACTGACTGCTGTTTATCTGTCATTATCTGTCGTAGAAGATGCTGTCATGCACGTGGGAACGGTGGACAGGGAGAACCAACTCATTTGCATTTAAAGGCACAGGTTACAAAAACAGCTACACTTTGCTCAGAGCACAAATAGGTCATATTCTGCATTGTATATTAAATAATCCGATGGGAATTTTGAGCTGAAACTTTACAAACACATTCTGGAGACACAAAAAACTTGTCTTACTTAAGCAATCTTACTTAAGGGGGTAAAATAGGAGCCATTTAGTTTTGGATGTATTACTGTTTATCCACCATGTTGATTATGATGTGACCTACCAATGTCTGTTCACTTCCATTTATACAGTAAGCCTCAGGGGCGCAGATTTAGCATGGACGGAGGTGACGAGTCCCCACCAATATCCATTGAAATGTGCCCACCAATAATTGAATTCACTTTCTCACTGTCAAAATCAACCTAGACAAGCAGAAAGGGTTAAATCAGGTTCTCTCCTCAAGTCCTCCTGCCTCCAAATACATATGAACATTGTGACTACCTCTGCCTTTCCCTGCTGTCAAATGAGAGACTGTAGCTGTGTTCAGATACAAGCAGCACCAAAAACTGAGTGAGGGAATTTTCCATGCAAGAGTAAGGTGTGTGAGGTCTGTGAGGAGATGAGGATGGCTGCAGTAAAAAAAAAAAAGACATAAGGAGCTTTTTTCAACGAGAATTGTAAGTCACATGAACTCAAGTTCGCTACTGAATGAGTCCATGATGATAATGCTCATGTTTTCCTCCGCTTTAACGCACAGTCTGTTATTATACAGGTTGATATAATCTGTGAAAAATATGCCCTGAAAACTCACTGCATGTAGAATAATCAGCTACATGTAAAAGTATATGATTCCAGCCAGTTCTCCTAACCTCTCATAGTTGCATGTCCAATTTCAGTTGAAACAATTTGTCAGAAAAAATACAGCCTGTTCTCCAGCTTTTATTAATATGATACATGATACATGTTTCATTTGCACTATGGCTAAAATAAACGAAAGTATTTATTAAACTCTCTCTTTATCAGTTAATAAACATTATATTAAAATAACATTATCAGGCCCTTAGCCAGCTTATTGAAAGAGGTGGTTATTTATTTATTTATTTATTTTTTGCAGTTTTTTCTTTTTCTAACAGATTTTCTATTTAATTATGGGGTAAATATTACATTTTAGTGACATTTTAGGTAATAATTTTTTGCTGGATTATCTTGCTGGATGGTTTGATGTACCAAAAAATAAATCCTACCAATTTTTCAAATTGCTAACCATACCGTCACCTTAGAATTATAAGGTTCTATCTGACAGTTTTATCAAAATAGAGTTATTGACATATTCTTATTCATTGGCAACTTATTTACATTATGGGATGTTTTTTTTTTATAA
Source organism: Danio albolineatus (assembly GCA_903798035.1). NCBI lineage: Eukaryota > Metazoa > Chordata > Actinopteri > Cypriniformes > Danionidae > Danio > Danio albolineatus. The sequence goes on from CAIGQQ010030677.1 coordinate 48,636, forward strand.
TTTGTTTACATTTTAAGGCCTTTTCCTTAAAAAAACAAACAAATGTTACACACATACTGTTTGCTATGGAATGCAAAAACTTCGAAGCTCAATGTCTCAAAATCCTTCAGAACGCAGATAGAACCTTCCAAGGTGACAATACTATTTTACTGTTTTAACTGTTTATTTACAAATGTGCATTTAATCTGTAAGTTTTATATTATAGTTTTATAAATTATGAAAATTTAGAATAAAGAAATATGAAATGATACTTATTTTTAAAATACAAATTCATCATCATCATTTTTTTTTTGCTTTTGGAAAAAATATAAACAAAAAATCCGATAGGCAAATAACAAACTGGCATCACTACATTAAACCTTCCTCAGTAGGAATTTGGCCATTTGAATAATAAGAAAAATTAAAACATAGTAATAATAGTAATAATAATAATAATACATTAATTATTGGTGGTTGGAGTGGGGTTGTTGGATTCACCCGTCCCCACCAAAGTCAAGTGTAAACCCATGCCCTTGGTAAACCTTCTTCCTTGGCATCAAGGCACAGTAACACATCTACAGTATTTGGGTCTCTCTTTGACCTACTGTTTTTGATTGCTATGAATGTGGATGTACTGTTTGACTCACAAATTGTTTTCCATAAAACATCCAGTAGGAAAGTAAACAGTTTTTGGATGCAGCAAAAAGTGATATACTAAATACATATAATTCAAAATAAAATATCTGAAGCGGAATGGTTGGAAAACATTTCCAAACCACACCCTTGCCAACTAAAATAAGAAATATTTCAGACAGCTTCTAAACAAAATGAGAAATTTGGCATTTCCCAACACAATCTGTCAGGATGCAGTGTGAGAAACAGAAGTCAAAGGGACTTTTATTTGCATCTTTCTGCACCAAGCTACTGTAGTGCTTTGCTGTGTATGCCATAAGTTTCATCGAGTGCAAGCAAATTGATGCCAGAAAATGAGGAAATCTGGTTTAATTGGATAGATAATGTTGATAGAACAAGGGAAGTGAGCAGAAGGAAAAGGGGATGAGGGTTTGAGAAGATAGAGAGATAAAGAGAGAGAGGCAGCTGTGTGGTTCCCTTCTCCAGGTTGTTGGTAAACAGAGGGTGGCCGCCGCGTGCTGTGAAGTCTGATTAAAAGCTGACCAGGGAACTCATTCACGCCTGTGGGACGCTATCTCACTGCCTGCACCTGTGCATCGACACACACACACACACACACACACACATTTACACACCTCAGCCTGCACACAAACGCATGCACGTGATTTCGAAGAAAGACACAAAGGAAGGAGGAGAGAGGAAATTAGGAGTATGGCGGAAGGAAGACAGAAAGTGTAGAGTACTAGACATGATCAAAGCTGCACTCTCCATCCTGCTATTCTGACGCTGAGATTGGATTGCATGTACTTTAGATATGATTGTGTAAGACGTCAAGAAAGCCCTTTTTGATAATGCATTTTAATCTAATCTGTTTATGGAGGAAATTTCAGGACTGAGAACGAAGCAGTTCAATTCCTCAGAGTCTTTATTGATTCAATCAAAAAGGAAATCAATGTGGTCTCATTGAGAGCTCTTGTGTCTCTCAACAGCCCAATTGATTCATCAAAGAACAATATGGGCAAATTAGCCCATTTATTATTATTTTTTGTGCTCTTATTGTTATTCATTTTTCTGTGATGTTACTTTATATAAAAGAAACAATTGTTGAAAACAGCTGAGTAGATTCTGTTTGAAACATTGAGCTTGTGTCGAAACACATGAGTGTGTTTAACAGTTCAATAAAAGGTGCTTTAGAGAGAATTACAATGAAGTGGGTTTAAGGAACTCTGCTTTGCTAAGGAATCCGTACAATTGGTGAAACCATTTTTACACAAGCCTATTGGAGTTTATTACTTTTATAAAATTTTGGCAACAGCAATAATTTAAAAACATATTTAAATTAAAAATGTGCATAATAGTGCCCTATTAATACATGTGGCTCAGTGGTTAGCACTCTCGCTGGTTCGAGTCCCGGCAGGGTCAGTTGGCATTTCTGTGTGGAGTTTGCATGTTTGCATGGCTTTCCTCTGGATGCTCAGTTTTCCCCCACTGTCCAAAGTCATATGGCATAGGTGAATTGAATAAACTAAATCGGCCGTAGTGTATGTGTGTGAATGAGTGTGGATGTATGTTTCCAGTACTGGGTTGCAGCTGGAATGGAATCTGCTGTGTAAAACATATGCTGGATAAGTTGGCTGTTCATTCCGCTGTGGCGACCCCTGATGAACAAAGGGACTAAGCTGATGAATAAAGGTAAATAAAGGGACTCTAATTCATACAGAATCAATGTTTTTTTATAGCAACTACAAACAATACCTGAGCTTGTTTTAAATTTATTACAGAAATGCATATAATTCAAAAAGCAAAAGTTAGAAGTCCACGGAAGTATAGTTTTGAAAATGGTGTAATAGATGCTTTTTCATTGTATGGTATGTTACGGTTCGATTTAGTACAGCTCATTTTGGAGGCTTTTCCACTGTGTTTTGTATGTAGTGCCTATATTTTACCTCAGGTGAGATTCCAAGCAAGCCATGCTGTTATCAAAATACAATGTATATACCAACCCAGACTCCTTCTGAAAACGTACTGTTATATACGGGCGACACGGTGGCTCAGTAGGTAGTGCTGTCACCTCACAGCAAGAAGGTCGCTGGTTCGACCCTCGGCTGGGTCAGTTGGCATTTCTGTGTGGAGTTTGCATGTTCTCCCCGTGTTTGCGTGGGTTTCCTCCGGGTGCTCCGGTTTCCCCCACAGTCCAAAGATATGCGGTACAGGTGAATTGGGTAAGCTAAATTGTCCGCAGTGTATGTGTGAGAATGAGAATGCATGGATGTTTCCCAGAGATGGGTTGCTGCTGGAAGGGCATCCGCTGCGTAAAACAAATGCTGGATAAGTTGGCGGTTCATTCCGCTATGGCGACCCCAGATTAATAAAGGGACTAAGCCGACAAGAAAATGATGATGATGATGATGATGACCGCTATATACATTTCTGGACAGCACCGAATGCATCCCAGGAGCTACGGGTTTATTTATTTATATATTTATTTTGCTGTTTCTGTTTTTGCAAATCCATCAGTGGCTGATGTTTATAGTTTGTGAGATCTCAAATTTCTTTCGCAACTGCCATTTGTGCCAGCTATTCTTGCGTAAATCCACCAGAGGCCACTGTCAACTGACTGACTGACCAATCGACTGACCCACCCTCCTCCCTTCATTAAACCCAACCAAAAGTGTTTTTAAAAAAAAGAACCGATTGACCTGCTCACCCACCACCCAAAACACAATCTAAAGTTTTAAAAAGCAATCCAGAAAAAAGTAAAGCCCTCACTTGCTTTTTACCACAGTTTCAGATTTTACCACATTCTCAGTCTTACCTGCTTTCTGGAGCGGTTTGCCAGACTCAAACCTCGTCATAATAGTCAACTACTGTTTGTGTCTCAAGTCCACCGACGTACATGGCAAGCTACTGGGCAAACCGGTAGCAGTGGGAAAGCCATCTTTATGGAGGTAAGCAGTCAGTTGGTAAGAGTGAAAAGTAACGGCACCTTACCACCCTGTAGCTTTTTTTTAAACACAAAATGCAGCCATACGTACTCCAGGCTACATAATTTGCGATCTCCAGGAATGTATATAGGGCTACGTTTTCAGAATGAATCCATGTTGGTCCACACACACACAGCTGATCACTGATTGGTCCAAGAGAATCTTGATTACCAGAATCCTTGAATTTGTGACATGACACACCAAACCCGCTATATTTAAATAGTCAGAAGCAGCATTGCAGCATAGTGGTTAATAGTAAAGGTCCAGACATTCCTCTAGTTGGTAGCAAAGGAAATCACAGAAGTAGAGGCGCTGAACTTGGTTATTCATTAATTTTCTTTCGGCTTAGTCCCTTATTTATCATGGCTCGCCACAGCGAAATGAACCACCAACTATTCCGACATATGTTTCACGAAGAGGATGTCCGTCTAGCCACAACACAGTACTGGGAAACACTCATACACACTCATTCACACACACTTTATTTTAATTTACTTTATTCAATTCACCTATTGAGCATGTATTTGGAATGTGGGGGAAACCGGAGCACCCAGAGGAACCCAAATGAACACGAGGAGAACATGCAAACTCCACACTGAAATGTCAACTGGCCCAGGCGGGACTCAAACCAGCAACCTTCTTGCTGTAAGGCGACAGTGCTAACCGATGAGCCATTGTGCCTCCTGAACTTGGTTTAATAAATACAAATTCACATGATGTAGAGTCAAATTACTGTCATTTTATTCCTTATTTCTACGTTATTCACACAAATATTGTGCATTTGGTGTCACTACAAAATAGCATTGGACTGTAAGGACTCCATTGACAACCTCTTTAAGAAATCTGCATCAGATCACAAAACAATCTACTCTGTAGCGAGCCACACACTGTTAAAATCAACTTGAATTTAATTTATTTATGTTTGGTTTCCGAATATTTTAACCTAGTGCTTAATTTGTGAATTGCGAGGTCCCGGAACAGATCAGGGTAAGGGATCCGGCATGTTACTAGAGGATGGAGCGGTGTTGCAGACAAAAGTGAAGAGCGGGGCAGGTGTGTTTGGGTGTTGCGGACGAAAGTAAAGAGGGTTGGGGAGTCGCGGAAGAAAGTGAAAGTGAACAGTGGACGGGGGAGGAGGGCGGTTGAGGAGGGGGATCGGTAAAATGAGTTGCCGGATCCGGATCCGCCGTGTTCCGACACAAATTGAGCCCTCTTTTTACCTCGCTGTCATTGGAAGGGAGGTTTGAATCATTTGTTTAACGCAATTTAAATGTGTCCAACCTTCAGGTAACATTTTAGTTTTCTGTCTAACGATTTCAATGATTAAGAAAATATTTCTGTGATCTTGACTACATGATATCATTCAATGCAACATGTTTCAAAACCACAGGTTACATATCAGTCACTAAGTGACTCTTTGATCCTTCTATCACACTGCAGCAGAGGTAAGTATGGATTCAAATGCCTTCTTAATGACTTTTTTTTTACTCACAAGGCAACATGGAACACACACACACCCACAGACATAAACCTTTACCTTATTTACACATTGAAGATTAGTTGAAATGAAAGCGAGCATTTGACCGTGACCAGCAGCAGAGAGTTCAGCTTTCATTTAGACAGCGCCAGTGTTTTAAAATCATTCCACAGTTAAAAAGTCTTCCATTCTGATGGTCTAAAACAAACAGATAAAACTGAAAGGGTATCTCGGTGCAAATGTACTGCCTCTATCTCTAGCGGAGTGAATGGACAAGGCCGTCAGAGCTATACGCACCTGTAAGATGCTTTCTCTGGCCTCCATTGTGCTCACTCCCTTCGCTCTCTCTCGTTCTCCATTGCCGCTTTCACACCTGAGTCAAGGCTTCTCCCTGCACTATTCTACCACTCACCCACTCTCTCTCTTCCTCCCTCATAACCTTCAATAGATGTGGACAATAACCATTCAGCACACAGGCACATATTACCACCGATTCATTAAACTCATTGAACACGGACAAATAAAAGCTAGCAAATGTATTCGATAAACCATTCAGTATGGCTCTATAACTGCTGGTACAGCCAGATCCAAGAGTCTGACAACTCTTCTGTTAGTTCAAAGTTCAGTTTTACTGCAAATCATGCGCTTTATTCTGCTGGAAAAAAGTCTGTTTAAAACCATTTAAGGTCTATGGTTGCTTTTATATGGCTTTTGAGTAGTGCAAACCTATCATCACCTATCTTACATTTATCCACTGGTCAGGGGTTGATCTAGTGGACTAAGTGGTCGAATGCATTCAAACAGCCATTTAAAATCACCTACTGTACTCTCTGCATGCTGACCTCCTTTTTGCTGACCAGTGGTGTGTTTCCCAAACAATGACGTAACTTCGTGACTGAACTACCATAGTATATACAGTACAGATACATTGCTTAATAAATAGTCTTCTATAAATGAAAACTATTAATGTATCTCACATATTTTTGTTTCCATAAGCTTTGGAGATGTAACAGATTCTGCTTTTAAATCATATGAGAAGGAGCAACCATTGAAAACTTTTTGGCTTGAGACTTCTGGTCTCATTCACTTCCATTGATTTTTAGATGCTAAAAACAGCTCGTTATGTTACTTGATGTTTTCTTAATATATTATTCTACTTTTTATTCATCATGAACACACTTGTTTGTAGAGCAAATAGTTTGACTGTTTCTGCTGTTTCTTATTAGTCATTTCTCCCATAGGTGAATGGGAAGTTCTAAAATAATCAACAAAAACTAGCGCACTTCTGCGCGGCAGAAAAAGCGACACTTCTGCGACGTTTTTGTCATGAGCCTTGACGCCGTTTAAAGTGCACCACGAACGGAGTGCAATTGTCAATATGATGACTGCTAAAAGCTGAACTATCAAAAATACATTGAAAGCAAATTACATGTAAGAAAGATGACTTTAAACGATCAAAAGGAATAGGGTGTAAGGGATAATTGGGAATAGAACACAACCAGGAACTCTGCTTCTAACTACAGCTCTAGAGGTGTAGTTAGAACAACAACAACAAAAACAACAGCAACAACAGAATATTTAGTTAGACTTTATTTTAAGGTGTCCTTGTTACAATGTAACTGTTCATTTAACAGGTTAGTTCAAGCACAAAATGATGGTATAAATTACTCACCTTCATGTTGTTCTAAACCCTTGAAACTTTCGTTCTTCATTGGAACACAAAGTAAGATTTTTTTTAGATTAAATCTGAGACCTCCCTCATCCATAGACCATCCTCAAAATAGACCACGCATTAGTGGTTCAACTGGAATATTATCAAGCTACAAGAACACTTTTGTGTGCAACATGGCAGAGCACAAGAAGGATAAAGATAATATACAATGACAATATAATGATAGAAGGGCGCCACGGTGGCCGAGTGGTTAGCACGTTCGCCTCACAGCAAGAAGGTCGCTGGTTCGATCCCCGGCTAGGCCAGTTGGCATTTCTGTGTTGACTTTGCATGTTCTCCCCATGGTTGCGTGGGTTTCCTCCGGGTGCTCCGGTTTCCCCCACAGTCCAAAGACATGCGGTACAGGTGAATTGGGTAAGCTAAATTGTCCGTAGTGTATGTGTGTGAATGACAATGTATGGATGTGTTTCCCAGAGATGGGTTGTGGCTGGAAGGGCATCCGCTGCGTAAAACAAATGCTGGATAAGTTGGCGGTTCATTCCGCTGTGGCGACCCTGGATTATTAAAGGGACTAAGCCGAAAAGAAAATGAATGAATGAATATAATGACAGCTTGTAAATATTCAAAGACATGTAGTCTGTTTAATTTTTTTATTTCTTTTCTGAACTTTGCATGAGTTGAGACTGTTCCTGTTTATGGAGAATCGGGGAGCTCATATTATAATATAAAAATATTTCAATTTGTGTTCCAAATCAGAACAAAGGTTTCAGGGATTCAGGTATGCAGGATTATGAGTGGTGCTTTGTAATTATTGACAAGGACACCTTAAAATAAAGCGCTACACAGTATTCTGCCATATTTATATACAGTATGCATATATAGTTCAGATATATTATAGTTAAAAATATAAAAAGTTATAAAGTTATATATTTAAAAAGATTAAATATATGAATTATTATTATTATTATGTTTTTTTTTTTTTTTTTTGCAAAAATAAATACATATTTGACTACAAATTATATATTTTGCTGTTTTCTTCTCTGCAGACAGCAGCTCTCGTCCACTAAGAGAAATACAGTTTTGTGAATGTTTTATTTTAAGGATAAAATCATCATTGTGCTGTTAATAATTTTATTCCACTCAAAATAACAAACTCTGTCAAGTGTATAGCTAGGGTTGGGGTAGAGGGGTGGAATATACAGTGTGTACAGTATTAAAATCCTTAACTCTATGAGAACAGCAGATAGCTGTACAAGTGTTTGTTTTGTGTTTGAGGTAAGATTTATTAGAGTGTGGTGCAGTATTAGAATGAAAGATCAGAGAAAACCTATACATACTCCTGCCTACAGACCCATCATTATCAGAAAAGTGGTTGAAAACTGACAAAACAGAATGCCTGGTGTATACGGGAATGTGTCTCTCTCATGTACTTGCAATTGGACACTTTGGACTTAAATTCTACTATATATTGTTTTGTACAGCATTTGCCTGGTCCACACTTTTGACTAAATGGTTACTTAATCAACTTAATCAACACCTGGTGGTCAACTTGGTAGACCTCCATCAACCAGTTTTTTTTTCTCAATCCACCTTGAAAAACAAACAAACCAACAAAAAAAGATGGTGTAACCAAGTTTTCTGAAGAGACAGTGAGGGAAATAAATATTCAACACGTCACCATTTTTCTCAGAAAACATATTTATTAAAGTTCAGTTGACTTGAAATGTTCACCGGATGTTGTTGAGAGCCAAATAAATCCACATATGCAAAGAAACTGAATCTAATTAGTTTACAAATCAAGTTATGTGTAATAAAATGAAATGACGTATAGGAAAAAAAAATTAAACACATGAAGAAAGGGAGGTGTAGAAAGGCAGTAAAAGCCCAGACAGCAGCTGAAATCTCTCAGTAGTTCTTCAGCAATCCTCTGCCCTTTGTCATTGTAAATTGATGTTAGCTGCTTCAGTCCACCATCTACATTAGCAGGATGATGAAGATGAAACCAGAATGGACATTTCAGCAAGACAATTATTCAGTACACAGTCAAGGAAACTCAAATGGCTTCAGAAAAAAGTACAAAAAGGTATTTTATGTTTGTATTGTTGGGGTTTTAACCAAAATTCTGTTTAATTCTATGTCAACAGCTCCTTAAACAATATTGTACCCAGAAAAAAAAACTACCACTACCAATGTACACCAGACCACCCCATACACAGCAAAAATTCCAGTGTTAAATATACAGTGTGATTTTTTTGGTGTTGTTAAGTGTTAAAACCTAAGTATATTTTAATCTACGAGTGTGAAAGAGCGTATATTAAAGAGTTTTTTTTCAGTGTTAAACCTTTACCCCAATATGCAGTGTATTTCCCACTAGTGATGGGAAGTCCACTTTTTTTTTACTCTAACTGGTTCTCTCGGACAAACAGTGATCAAACCAGTATGTTTTACGAGTCTTAATGATATAATAAATTATAATTAATAGTAATTATAATTTATAAAATATAATATAAAAAATAATAATTAATAATTAACTCTCATCAGAAGCTGTGTACTATGCACTCATTAGCTTATATACACATGCATAATTCATTTAGATTTATTTGTTATGAAATAAAGTGAGTAATGTACAATTTTAACATATTAACACTTTGAAGGGTAACACACACTCCAGTTTGATGTAAAAAAATAAACTCTTCCTGTGTTAAAATGAACTCTGTGTATGATGTAAAAATTTTACACTTTAGAAAGTGTTATTTTAACTCCAAAATGGAGGGAGTCATATGTACAAGGAGTGTTAAGTTAAACTCAAATTGAGTTAAATGTACACTGATTTTTTTGCTGTGTAGCTGGTTCAGCATGAATTTTACCAGGTCCAGAGTGATTATTAGCTAGTCCATGTTGATCAAGCTGTGTGGTCAACTGGGTTACCAGGTTGGGTGTTCTGGAAAACTCTTAAGCTGTTATGACTTATTTTCTAGCAGTGTAGTCATAAATGTTCAGCATGCACTTGAAAACAATTGCATTGAAAGAAAAGCAAAATGACACTACATTGGTAAATGGAGCATCCTTTATTTTTCAGCATTTAGCACCTACAAATGGCTTCTGGTGTTTTAAATCCAATTAACAAAACAAATCAGCCAAATAATCCAAAGATCAGCTCAATAAGTCTTTTTTTTTTTTTTTTTTTTTACGTTTTATTGGCTTTTTTTTAAGTTGGAAGCTGCTTTCTCGCCACAAGGGTCCCTGTGGATGAGACCAGATGTTCCAGGCACTGCACTTCCCCACTCACTGCTCTCATGTAATATTCATGGCCAAGCAGGCAGACATTTAGTTATTTATTTATTTATTTCATCATCCTGCACAACAGCAGGCCATGCACAAAGCATCCTCTTCCCTCTCCCTCGGTCTCACTCACCTTTCTATTTTTCCTTTCCTCAATTCGTGGGTCTCCCGACATCAGCCTCCCAACGGTTGTTACTGTCTATAAATCCACCCACATGGTTCCTTAAGAACTGCAATTCTCTTTTGTTGATCCATGTTTTGCTTCATCTTCATCTAAGACATGACACTTTTTCTTATAGCTGAAGGTAAGATGCACCTAAAAATATAAATTCTGCCATGTTTTATTAAGCTTTAGGTGATGCGATTTTAAAGCACAAGCATTGAATGTCTATAATATGAATTGTGTGTACAAACCACATTTAAGCTTGCCTTCTGTTCTTGTTGCCCTGGGACCAGAACAAAATTTTCATGATACAAATCTTGTCCAGTTATTATTCATGATAAACAAAAGAATTGGTCTGTGTGCAATTTGTTTTCCTCCATAAGTACAATCTACAATATATTGTGTCAGCAAATACTGTGAAACCACTGATTCAATGGAGATATGAGTCACAGCAATATATTTAGTTAAAATTGACCAGTGGTTTCAGATGCTGTTTCAGCTTCATTCATTTTCTTTTTGGCTTAGTCCTTGGGCATTCTTGGGTCACCACAGCGGAATGAACCACTAACTTATCCAGCATATGTTTTATGCAGCATTTGCCCTTCCAGCTTCAACCCATCGCTAGGAAACACCCATACACTTTCATTCACACTCATACACTATGGACAGTTTTAGCTTACCCAGTTCACCTTTACATGTCATTGGCCTGGTGGGGTAAACCGGAGCAAACTCCACACAGAAATGCCACCTGACCCAACTAAGGCTCCAACCAGCAACCTTCTTGCTGTGAGGTGACAGCACTACCCACTGTTTCAGCTTTGTTTATTAACGGTATATATATTTACCGTTAACGCACGCTGATTAATTTGAATTATTTAACGCGTTAAAAAAAAATTACGCATTTAACGCAGTGGCAATTTTTTTTTTATTTCCTGTTGTGGCCGACGTGTGTTCAGGGCCGGCGTGTCCATAGAGGCGACAGAATAGTGAGCGAACCCCCCCGGTCCTCACTTTAATCCGCGACACCTACCCCCTCCCTCCCGGTCCTCACATTCATCCGCGAACCGGTCACTTTCTTTTTCACTTTCGGGTTGAGGCGTGATCACCATTTGCCTAGAGCACCAGTTCAGCTTGATCCGGCCCTGCGTGTGTTAAAAGAGGAAAGGAATATGGATAAAGGATAATATGGATAATATGGATCATGTAAATGTACTCGGTGAAAGTGCCAGATGATGTCACAAGCTGTCAAAGACAGCTCATTCCTCTCTAAGTTGATTCCAAGCACCCTCAAATGTTTCATTAAGTTTGACGTGTTTCCCCCCTACAAGCAACTTTTGTAAAGCGTCTGCTTCGCATTGCTGTATCAGAATCCTTGCTTGAGAAATACAGCCATACTTTAAGAACCGTAGTTGTGATGATTTGAAGGGAGTGCGCTGTACTGCGCACATGCTCTCTCTCTCTGTCTGTGTGTGTGTGCGTGTGTGCGTGCGTGTTGTCACCCGATAATGTCAACAGACTGGACTGTCTCAGCAACTGGCTAAATGTTAAGGAGGACTAAGCAAAATAGTTTCTACTTTATAATTAATGTTTTCAACTCGCAAAACAACTTTACAATGAATACAATTGTTTGTTCAATACTTTATTATTATTATTTTTTCCAATTTCCATATTTGTAATGCCTGTATTTTGGATTTTTTTTTGTAGTTCACTTAGAATCCAACATGGAAATAATTTTTGTTTGTTATTGGCATTGATTGTTTTAAAATTCAAATGGCACTTAATACACAAATACACTTCATACATGTACACATAGACAACATGTATATGCAATAAAATAGCTAGTTAACTATGTCTGTATATAATAACTTATATTTGACTGTAACTTTAACTTAATTTAATTGTAAAACAATAATTTGCACCTTTTGTAAAGCTGCTTTCGAACAATAATTATGGTAAAAAGCGCTATACAAATTGAATTGAATTGAATTGAATTGAATTGAATTGAATTGACATGAATTGAATTGAATGGTAGTCTACACCACAGGAGAGAGTTCAGAGCAGTTGGATTTACGATGTGATCCTTCATAATTTTCCAAAATAAATGAAAGGGTAACACTTCATTTTGATGGTCCATTTGAGAATTAGTAGACTGTCTGCTGAATATCTGTTGATACTGACATTTAACAGTCCTTTAACAAGCATTTAACTGACTATAAGAAACTTTGCAAGTACATGTCAACTTACACTAACCCTAACCACAATGCCAACCCTTAAAGTCTACTTGTAATCTAATAAAAATGAGTTGTCATGTAGATGCATTGTAACTTAAATTCAACAAACGGACCGTCAAAATAAAGTGTGACCAATGAAAGTAAGTAGTTGCTTTACTGGGAGAGAAATAGACGGTTAAATTAGCTGGTAAATGTTGTTGCTGTTTAATTTTTGTGGCAGCAAATATTAAGCACTTATCAAGAAAAACATTTTTAATCATTTACTCTGCTGTATTCTCAATCGGTAACTGGCCTTCTGGTTTATAAGGAGTTAGTAGAGCAATCCACACCTTCACACGGATACAGTTTGGTATTGGTTGACAGGTTGATCTCTAACTCTCCCACTGGTGCTCATCCACATGGTCAGCCAGGTCTGTTCCTGCTGTGGTACAGACACTGGTCTGAAAAAGCACATGGGGCCTGGCTCCTGTCTCAAATCGAAAGCCAAAGCTATAACAAGCTGTGCATGGCCACAAGGGCATGTCTCCTGAGGACCACGTGCCCAAACACGCTTGGTGGTGGTGGAGAGGTGAAGTTTAAGATGGACTCGAGGGGAAAAGTAGAGTAAGATGAAGAGAAGAGGGCTGGAAAGGTCATTTTATTGAGGGAAAAAATTCAATAAAATAAGTTATATGTATCATAATATTTGGACTGCGGATGAAGTAAACAAACAATCAAAATCAAACCTCATTCCAACTCAAACAACTTATTTTTTAGTCGATATCATCACTCTTCAATGAATTTCTGAGAGGTCAAATCAGAAAGGACTCAAACATGTTTTTACCTTGTTTTAATCACTCTTAGTTCACTCTAAAACAGTAAAGGAATTGCTGAAGCCATTGCATGAGGCTGAATTCGCTTTTATTTAAGCCCACACAGAGTCTGTGCCCACAGAATTCCATTAATTTTTCAGCCCATCATTGAGTGTACTTATGTAAATGTGTGTATACTTATTCCGTTTTTAAAATAGTTTTGGTAATAATATAGAACAATATGCAAATGTTCATATGATTGATTTACAATCCCATTTGTAAAGTAATATGTTTTGGCTTTTAGTAGATATATTTTATGAGAGACTTTGTTTACTAAACAAGTGGTTCTAATTGGATTTGCATTGTAAACCTTAAATGAAGTTTAATATCAAACTAATTTCGAGAGGAGCACATGCTCATGATTGACCCAGCTGGCCCACATTAGTTAATCACGATCCTCCAATCAAAGAATCCCAGGTCACTATATATATCCTCATGTTCTTTCCACAACTATTTTCGCCTGGAAGAAACCCCCCACCTTTCCTTCTTCCAGCTTTATCCAGAATAGGCGGCACGGTGGCCCAGTGACTAGCACTGTGCCTCACAGCAAGAATACAAATGGTGTCGGGTCCTCGCTGGGCCGTCTGGTATTTCTGTGTGGAGTTTGCATGCTTTACCAGTGTCAATGTGGGTTTCCCACAGGTTCCCTGGTTTATTCCCACCTTCCGAATATGCTCTATATTATAGATAAAATAAACCTAAACCTTTTTCTAATGTCTTACTCTCAGGAAGTTCACCTTATCTTCAGCAGCAGGGGAGCTTTGAGATCGACCTGAGCTCAATATCCCCTCACCCTGCGAAAGGGAGGATCCCTTGAGCTCAGGGCTCTCTCCCGGGACAGCATGCCAAACAAGCTATGTATAAATCATAATCTAAGTGTGAATTCTTGAAATAAAAGGTTTAATATTTGTAATTTATTTCATATGTAAAGTTTTTAGTTTCTATCTTCTCAAAATCATTCTGTATAAATCCTCATTTATTCATTTAGTTAGTTAGCTAGTTAGTTAGTTAGTTAATAAAGAAAAAAAGCACAAAATGTCTTCAGATTCTGTCTGGCCCAGCTATTGGCTAATGTTATGGTTTCATTTTATGATTTTTTATTTCCAGTGTTTTGGAGTTGTCCTGATCACTACAGGGCACTTGTTGTGTTTCTGTCTTTTCCATTGTGTGTTTGCATGGTGAAGAACATAGCAGGTGCACTGTGTTACCTGTGGTGAGTTGTTGAATAATAAAAGCAACTTTCTCATTACATTTGGTCTTTCTCTGATTTTTGGAAATCTTTGTTTACATGAAAAAGTTCATTTTGTATTATTTTATTGGTGAGTGGCCTCTCTGTTAATGTTGCTCTGCCTAGAACCTGGTAGTTTGTAAGATTTGAGGGCTCGTCCTGGATTACATAAGAAGTGTTGTATGAAAGTGAACAGAACTGTACCACTGCAAATGACCATGTGACTATTTTGTTTGCACAAAACCACAATTTCCCACCAGAGAACAACATGTTTAGTGAAAGAAACAGAGCTAAAACAGGTATGCAAGCAGACCCCGTTAATGTTACTCCACCTAGAACCTGGTAGTTTGTAACATTTGGGGGCTCATCTGGGATTGCATATAGATTAATATGCAAACGTGATTATCACTTTAGCACTGTAAATGACCATGTGACTATTTTGTTTGTACAAAACAACAATTTCCCACTGGAGAACAATATGTTGCAAGGAAGAAACAGGGGAATCCAAGGAGACCCCGTTAATGTTATTCTGCCCAGAACTTGGTAGTTTGTAACATGTGGGGGCTCGTCCGGGATTACACAATGAGGGCTATGGGAAAGTGAACAGCACTTTAACACTGTAAATGACCATGTGACAATTTTGTTTGCACAAAACCACAATTTCCCATCGGAGAACAACATGTTGCTAGAGAGAAACAGAGATAAAACAGGGGAATGCAAGCAGAAACAAACAGCGCAGAAATGAAAGTCCATAGAGAGGGAAGCGATGAGGTTCTTGACTGCGGTCCAAGCCGACAGCTGACAGCGGCATCAGTGACATCATGTACGAGCAGATGTGGCGGCAGCTTTCCAAGTGCTGCACCATGATTCCCCTCCCTCTGTTTCTCTCTCCCTCCTTCCGTTTGCATCACCTCTTTCCTTGCCCACCCCTCTCCCGCTCCGGCTCCACCTGTGAGTGGGATTTCACCTGAGATGCACCTGACTGCTCTCCAGTCCACACACTCTTCGCCGCTGCAGACTTCCTCCCCTCCCTGCTGCATTAGCTCCTAATTACCAGCTAATAAGTCATTACTCCTGCTATGCATGGGGGAATACTAGGGCCTACTCGTCCCATTATTAATACTGGCACCCACCCTAATGCACCGTCCATCCACTCCTTCTGGTGGGTTGGTGGGATACATGTGCAAGCATTTTAGTGGGTACAAAATAAAACATTTAGGAAGTAAATAATAGAAGAATGTATGTAATGTTTTTATTATTGCTGATATGGAGAAATTCTAACTTTCCATGTAAATAATTTTACAAATTTTTTAGTAGTTCTCAAATGCAATATTTTGTTCATACTCAAAGATCCATCATATCAACCTTTCAACTTAGCATACACATTTTGTTGTCTATAGTTTTGCTTTATTTATTTATTTATTTTTTTTGATTTTAGGATACCCTTCCATGTCATACTCCAGTGCTCCTATCACATTTAAAAGCACAGTCTTCAAAAGTGGTGCTGACTGACAAGCTAATGGAAAAGAGGCAATAGGAAATAACTGTGCAAGTAAACTTGTCCTCAAGAGGCACACTAGTGACTAGAGGTCACCCTGTTAAGCATCATTAGCATACCTAACCTACATAATATGCTATTTATTTACTAGAAATCAAAATTAAAGGAATAATCTATGCTCTTATATTTTCAGAAAGAGTGCGATCTTCATTGTTCAATATTGTAACCCTTTGTGTAGAACACAGTGAGCAAAAATCAAGAACATAAATGATTGTAACATACCAAGATCAAGATCAATGAATTAGCAACAAATGAAAGCCCATTGTGTTGTTGCCTTGCATATGTGTCAAAAAGTGCTTGAATATGCTGCAGAGACAGCAATCAATGTCAGATAAGAAAATGATGGCCTGTTTGAGAACCATCAACATGTGGAATGTAGTATCAGGGTTTATACAGTCATGACAAACTGAAAAACCCACAAAGTTTTGGAAAAGTCATGCAAATGAGTTTAACAAATGCTTGTATACTTAAATATAGGTTAGTTGTATTTACTTGTTTTCTGTCCTTGGTCAAACACATGCGCTCACATTATTAGTGCTGTGTGAGCATTGTCTAAATAAATTTTACATAGATATAAAGATTAATTTAAACTAAATAGATTGTTGCATGTTTTAGGATATACTGTAATAACTTTGAACATGCATCGTTTTTCCTAATATTTACCACATAAACGTAGAGATGAAATACTAGATCATAAAAAATTCACTTGAAAGTCTTGGAAAAGTCATTGAATTTTAGTTGTAATAATATTTATGAACCCTGTATTATATATTAATCATTTAAATGATTTGAATAAAAAAAATGCTGATCAGTTGGTTGCCACTTTCTTAATCCCAGATAGTCACATTGTTTAGAAAACATTTGGAATGTGTGTTTGAATGCAGACATGTGCAGTGTGCTGACCTTGATGTTTACTTGCTTTTGCCACGTCCTAATTCAGCGTGATCTCTCTCACCAGTTGCTTGACTGTGATTAAACAAGATCAGCTGGCCAAATAATTTGCAGACGAGGTCCAAACAGTGTTAATGCTGCAGAACACAATGCAAATCCTCAGCTGAAAGACACTGTTTAGCAATGCTTTTAGAAAATACCTTCCCACACCAGCCAAGAACCTGCATATAAACAAATGTAAAAACACATCAACCATAAAACAACGCCATGGAATCCACACACAAAACTCTAGCATCAGCAAAACAACCAAAATACCACTCAAAATTCCTTTTGGAATTCCAATTTGGAAAGGTGAGTTTTTCCACAAGCAAGCACCCTTCAAACCACACAAAACAATGTGCAAATCTTATGCTTAAAGCTCATTGACAAACCGACCTCAGTATTCAAGGGTCTAATATGTAGTTGTAGATAAATCACATGTACAGTATATGCCACTTGAGTGTGTGGGTTTGTGTATGAGTGGTAACGCATGCCTGAAATATCACCGAAGTACTTCAAAATTTGAACAAAACTGACTGCACACTCCATTCAAAGATAAAAACACTTCAAATAGTAGCATGTATCATATATATATAGTAGTCCTTTTGGGTAAAAGCGTGTGTGGGTGCATTTCATAATACGAGTATCTCATGCTTACTACTGTTCTGTAATGTGATATGTGTGTGTAGTATTTAGGTGAAACCATGCTCCACAGAGCCAATGCTGTTTATTTACAGCGCATCTCTGAAGTTGTACATTAGAGAAAAGCCTTCCAGGGGGAGGGGAGTACAGGAGGGAGCGATATGATGGCAGGGAGAGATACAGACACACACACAGAGAGAGAGAGAGAAAGAGGGAGAAGGCAGCAGCTGTGCTGGAATTAATGTCTGCATGCCAAATTAGAAACACCATGCATCTCCGTCAGAACAAAAAAAGAGGGGGGTGAAGGGAGGGGGTGGACGTACAGACAGATTTCTGGCACATCCTGCGGGTGACAAGAACGCTTACCACTTACCACACGTAGAGCTAAAGAAAAACAACAAAGCAAACTCTGAAATGGGGTCATTGTGTGCAAATCAAGCCATTGCTGTGTTATATTGGACATGTTATGATGCTCAGGAATTCCCCACTTAATGGTTTGAATTTAAAGTGTTAAGTAGTGTTTACTAAGGCAATCACGGTGTTGTCTTAAATGTAACTTGTGTAAAGCATGCAGGCTTTTACTAAAGAAGCTAGTATTATGTCAACAGATAGAAATATAAGAAATTTGCTATTGACAAACCCCTTAGCATTCTTGGATTACTGCAACTACACTTTCAGAAGTGAAGGTATAGAAGTTGTCCCAGGGGTGGTACCTTTTCAAAAGGTACATATTCGCAATCAAAGAGTTTATTCTGATACCTTATTTTAGTACCCTAATGCATTTTTGAAGTACCAATATGAACACGTTCTCTATAAATATTTACATTTTGAAAAGGTTCTGCTCCAGTGACAGTGCTTCCTTTATTTCTGGCTCAGTGTACCATGGGTAGAAGGTCAGAACGCTATGATCACATTGCAGTGCATGTACCTATTTATAAATCCCGGTATTAGCAAATCCAACATGGTAAAACTACACAAAATAAAATAGCTATGACAAAACAACACCCTCTCAGCAATTTAGGACACCAAAGGGTTAGTGTACAGCAAAGGGTTGAAGGTATACTAACTGAACCATGATCAGTAGAGTTTATCCTCTCAGTAGGTGATGCATTGAATTGCTTTTTATTAAAAGTATATGTTGCATAAATGAATTATTGAATTTATATATATAATAATATATATATAATTATATATATGAATATATATATATATATATATATATATATATATATATATATATATATATA
>CAIGQQ010030677.1:77512-88611 GCA_903798035.1 Danio albolineatus
CATCACTATCCTTCCCAGCATGCCTTTTTCTTCTCAGCGTGGCCTGAGGGCCAGAGGTGGCCTTTGTGCAGTTGGTGTCACAGGCTGAACAGGTGCACGCGGAGAATGGGGTTCGTTGTTGTGCTGCCATGGCTGCATAAACAAACATGCACTCCTGCCCAATCCACTTGCAGTTCCCATTGTCGTCCATCTGAAAAATGGTGTTGAGTACACTCACACACACACACACACACACACACACGCGCACACACACTAAAGCGCATTAGCAGACTGTTTGTGGCTCTCTTAAAGGGGTTTCATGAAGCTGACCCTGCAATACACACTGCCACACATAGCATTAGAATATACTAGGCAAGCGCAGCTGCAGGTGTGCTCTGCATTGCTCTTCATGGTCTGCAGATCCACAGTAAGGGGTGTCTGATGGAGCAGAGCCTAGAGGAGATTTTGCTTACTTGATGCATCAGAGAGTTTAGCGAGCGAATGCGGTCAGTTTAGTGAGGTGCTGATCAAGTGTTTATGAAATTAAAGTTGCATTCTGATACCAAACTTCGAAAAATAAAACATAACCATTAGCCACAGAACACTTTGCAACTTTTCAAAAAATAAAAAATAAATAAAATATAAATATAAATAAATAATAATAATTATAATAAAAGGGCGCCACGGTGGCGTAGTGAGTAGCACTTTCGCCTCACAGCAAGAAGGTCGCTGGTTCAAGCCTCGGCTGGGTCAGTTGGCATTTCTGGACATATGTACATATGCTGTAATAGTTGGTGGTTCATTCCACGGCGGCGACATCTGAATTAGAGACTTAGCAGAAGGAAAATAAATGATTAAATTGATGTTAACTCACAAATTTATCTCAATTTCATTTCGGAACTTTTTTATTTAGTGGCTAAGTTGTATTAATGTGTACATTTTGGTGTGATATGCTAATGCTATCTTGTGGCAATTCGGAACTTTTTGATTCACTAGCTAATTTGTATGAATTCGCACAATCTAATTCGAACAATTTAGTAAGATTTGTTCATCACCCAATAACGGTTGAGTTTAGTGGCGGGTTTTGCTGCCACGCCTCCTTTTTAAAAACGTACATTTTCATACGACTGAACTCGAAACTGAGCTTCTAAAATGACGATGCGTAAAATACTTACGCTTCCTCGTGAGATCAGGCTGGACATGCTGATCACCCAATGAGGGGTAGGGTTATGGGTGGGATTTGGGACATACCTGTCAACCCTTCCGTTTTTCCCAGGATTCTCCTGTATTTTACAGTTCTATCCCGCTATCACCCCGTAAAGGTGTTTTCCCGTATTTCTTCCATATTTTCAGTCTTTCTCTGAAGGGTGGCAATAAACATTAAAGAGCCAATCCTTCCTATGCGCTGCCCATACCGCCGAACCACCAGGGGCCGCCCCTTGCTCCTTAATGTGAGTCTGTGCTTTCTTTTATTTAGGCATGAAACACTTTGAAATAAATATAAAATCGGCGGGATTCCCTTTCCGTTTCATTACAGATGCCGTCGCTCCTCGCAATTCTCAAAACAGTCATAAAGCGGTGCGTGACTGTCAGTTGGCTCCATAATGATAAATAGAGCCTGTTTCCCAAACGGATTCTGTACATGCGATTTGAAGCATAGCGAAAGTGGATACTGGGTTTTGGGTGCGTGTTTGAACAGACATACACACATAATTAATAATAATAATATCAAAAGATGTCGATCTTGATGGGCTGTTTTTTCAAACACAACTAATTTTGTTCTAAATGAGCATAAAACGTTAGGAAAGCAATCGAATGCTTTCATTATAACGTTAGATGTGTGCATTGTTACAGTGACACCTCTGTTATTTAATGTAATAAGACAAAAAAGTCTAAATAAATGAGACTCATTCGTTGCTCTTTATATAGAATGTGTAAGTTATACAGTGAGAAAAAGATTAAGGAGATTTGATAACTTTATTCTATTACTTTATAATAGCTCATTTTAATAAGAGAAACTGTTTGTTAATGTATACTATTCAATTTTCTTTTGTAAATAATAATATTAAAAAATATTACTGATCGTTTAACTGTTTATTTACAATGAAACAGCTCCAGAAGAACATATTTAATATGCTATCCCTTATTATGGTGGGCGTATCCCTTATCTTCACATCCCAATGTTGACAGGTATGATTTGGGAGCATGCCTTCTTTTAAATATCGTATTTTTAAAATAAATATATGTAAATTATTTATGTTTTCTTGTGAGATCGAGCTAACCATTTCTATATTATAAATCTTGTTTTACGTATCATCAGAAAGCATCATGCATGCTTTATCCATTAGACTCTCTGTCAGATATTTCCCTAGCGCTCAATACTGTGTCTGCGTTCAAACTCTGTATGCATGTTTATGTGTTTGTGTAAGAGGAAGATGTTATTTCGCAGACGTGCTGCATACTTGATCCGTTCACAGCGTGGTATGGTGAAGGGTCTGTCTATTGTTTCTGCTTGGAGACACTCAGTCATTCGCTCACCCACACAACACAGCTGCACGGGCCCAGATGAGGGCGGTTTTACCTGAGAGGCAGAACTGGCGCGAGCTGCATGCTAAAACCTAATCAGCTAATGTTGATAAAGGAGGCGGGGTAGAGACATCTGTTCACACAACACAAACCTCATTTGAATCACAAGATGAAATGACTCACATCTGGTGAATTGGAAAATATTCTCCAGCTTCTCGGGCTCCTCTTTTCTCTTCTCCTCTTGACTCACTTGCTCATCTCTTGCTTTCAGCTATATGCCTGTTTTCATTTGGCTAAAAGCTAGGAAAACTGTCATATGGAAGGCCGTACTGAGAGCTTCTCTTTTTTTACTCAATTTCACCATTGTTCTGAGAATTTTTAATGGAGAATTGCAGTCATTACAATAGGCATCCAAATAATTGGCACTTTTGTGTAAAAGGTATTTCCTTGTGTAGTTTTTGTAATGTTTGAAATGGACTTCTGTTTGAGTTGTCCTCTTGAATTTCTTTTTATCTTGAAATTCACTTAAATTGTAAAAACGTTTTACAGTTTTTCCCAATTGTTTACACACATTTTCTGAAAGCCTGCCTCATATTAGCTGCATTTCCATCCAGCAATTTTTATTTGCATTTTGGATATGCGCATAAAAAACAGTTGATGGAAACGCCAGGATGCGCATAAATTTAGAAAATGTGCATAGAAAATGTATGCGCATAACTGAGTAGGATAAACTTTTTATTCGATAGGAAGAGATGTGCATAAACTGCGATAGAAACACTTTTACCGCATAAATTCCACTATGTGCATTAAGGCCCAATCCCAATTCTATTTTTGTACCCCTTCCCCTTACCCTTCCCCTTGGCCCATACAACCGAGGGTTAAGGGGAAGAGCTTCAAAACTTACCACTAAGAATTGGGACAGCACTTCAACACCTGCACACGTCATTATATGACGATCACGACTGCTGTAGTTATTCCAATTGTGTTATTTTTTGGTGTTTATCTTCAGGAAATCACTGAAAGCATATATTATGTTATCATAATGATCTAATGTGGCAATAAGATCGTGACTGTACTGTGCATTTACTCCGTGGCCATACTCATCTATGTAAATGCACGAAAACAACATTAACATTATCCCAGACACTGTAAAAAGCTCATTCCTAGCAACTAGACATTACTGACAGGGTATTCGAGTGTCATCGTGTGTCAGAATGTTGTGGGATAGCTGTACATGTGTTATGATTATGAATTCTTTAGCGGGGTTTTTTTTTTTGCAGTTTTTTTTTAAGCGTAACAGTAAAACATGAACGCGGTTATGAATATATTAAAACATATGTTTGTTTGTCGTAAAAATTCGTAATAATGACAAAAATACTAATTTGTGGATCTCCTTACTTCCGGGTTCAGCTATTCTGTCGTTGTGGCAGGTGTATTCTGGGAAATTTTCTTACCCCTCCGTTTTAAGTATGGTCCTGAAAAATCTTCGTTCGAAGGGGTGTATACCCCTAGCCCTTAGCCCTACGCTTTCAAGCTAAAGAGAATTGGGACACCACTACCCCTTGACGTGAACGCGCAAAACGAGGGGTAGGGGTAAGGTGAAGGGCTAAGGGGTAGAATTGGTATTGGGCCTAAATAAACGTCATGTGATGTTGTTGTAAGAGATCATGTGATGATAAAAATGTGTGTAAATGGACAAACCAGCAGGCTGAGCACACTGTAAAACATCTGAAATGTTGTTTTGGTCATTGTAAAACGCTTTACCGTTTAAGTAGTTGTGTTATTATATTATTAATGACCTCCAGAACCAAGAGTATCTGTGCTCCGTGTCTGAAACCTTCAAACGCCACCGCGCGTTCACTGCGTGTCAGGATTGCCTTCTGAGGCACAAGTCATATATTAAATAAAGAAAAAGATTGACACAGCTTCTCCTACTGCAGCAAATTACATTTTTACTGTTGATATTTGGTGCCAGTTAATCAGGAAGTGACGATTTTGTCCGCTTTGACTCGTTGGATGGAAATGCTGCTTTATTCGCACGTCTTTTATGCGATAATCCAGTTTTGCGCATCAAGTTCATTCGCATTTTTTGGGTGGAAACATAGCTACTGTCAGAACTCTACACACAAATCAAAACACACACACACACATTGGGCATAGCCCTTCGGTTCTCCTTAAAAATTAAACTTTACATGCAAAACAATGTAATTTCTTCTTAAAATGGTATTTTGTTTTTTAAATCACACACAAACCATCACATGAATAGACATTCATAAGAACCAGTTGATCACTGATGTGCTTAATGTAAAACACTATTACCACTTCTTCTCCATTTATCATAACTTACTGTAAGCTGCTTTTGTTCAGTGTTACACTCACTACATACAGTACGCAGGCCTACATTAGTGCATTGTAAAATATTTCAGAATATTGTTTTTATACTAAACACAAAAAATACACGGTACCAAATATATTTTACTGTATTTTTCCCACAAAAACAGTGTACACAGTGTTCACCCGAACCAACGCAAAGTTGCACATAACGTGGTCTACATATACCATCAGCAGAAGTCTTTACTGAATTCAGTTACATGTGTGACGGGTGTTTACCCATGTGATGAGTTAGTATGCAACATTGGGCAACTGACTTTACAATTGTGAATGACAGTGTGTTTCTTGTGAAAACGAGATTTTCTTCATTAAAATTATACCAAATGCAGAGAATTGTGTGTAGTGTTTTGAAAAAAAGTCTGTTTTAAACCTGCAATTTGAGTGTAAAGCAGGAATTGTGCTTGTAGTTTAGCAGAATTGGGTCTGAGGTTGGTGCATCAGTTATATGTTGTAGTCACTGTGTCTGAAGTACAAGAAATTGTGTGTAAACAACTAAAAAAAAATTTAAGCCAATTACTATATTTTATCCCAATTTGGGTTGAATCAACCCAAATAAAATGAAATAAAAATGAGACTATGAAGGACATAAGTATAATGTATTTGAACAAAGTACTGGTAGTTTATTATCAGGCTTTTATACTGTAATTTACCCCAACTCAGACATTCTCAATATGTGTTCCTCAGTGATTTTGCTTCTTCATGTTCTTGTGTAATGTCAATAACAACTGTCAAAGTTCAGTTTTAAAAACTCAAGACAGCAAGACTGGAGATTGCTTTAATTTTCCCAGATGAGTTCTTGATATCGATGATAGATGTATGCAGATTTAAGTGCAAAACTCGCTTGAGAAGTCATTGCGCCTCAAAAAAGGTGTTGGGAAAAGCAGAATTTTATATAGATTTATTATTAAGGTTCAGAGATGTAATCTATTTATCTCAGAATTTTCCCTAATGAAACAGTGAAAGTAGACATTCACATGAAAACCTTGATAAAGGCATAAACACATTAAGGGTCTAAAATCTAAAATCTGTTTTATTTGTATTGTGCAAAGAATATTTGTAAGGATTTTGTACGTTACATATATTGAAAAAGGGAAAAACAATAAAGGTCATGTGACCATCAGGATGAAAGCAGCATCTCATTTCTTAAATGACTTGTTCTGTGTTCTTGCGGTCTCCTTAGTTTGTTCTTCCAAGGTAACCTGGCAAGACTGCTCTCCACGACAACACAAGTACGTTCTCTGCATTCTTGGAAATGAGAATTAGCAACAAAATCACTTCTAACCATTAAAAATTCAATTAAAAGTCTTTTTTCCGACATCAAAAACTTTTAGAGGAAACATCATGGTCCCACAATGCAATTGAAAAGCATAAATAAACAAAACAACTGATCATTTACAGACATTTTGAGTGCATAATCCCAACGAGAGATCCCATCAAAAACGCTGCTTTTGCCACTGAGGTCAAAATGTACCCCAAACTCTCATTAAAGATATAACTTATCCAAAAAATACAATTTACTGTTATTTTGTAATGTGCGCTGTAGGGGTGTTTTGAGAAGCAATTCATGCAAACCATTCAGTACAAGGCTTTCAGTTCAGAAAGGATATTTGGATGATAAATATTTGTAAAATAGATGACCCTATAGTGTGTGAAATACAATGTTTTCAGTGCCACTGCACTGATCATAACAGCTCAAAAGAGCCCTACTGCTCGTTGCAGTAAATTATGCATGCAAGTGCATATTACTTTGAATGAAGAAACGTCAAATTTTCCAGAACTGTTTGGCAAGCTTACTTTTCATATTTGCAATTGCCATTGAAATTTAACAACTACCTCAAAAACTCATGCGCACTTGAAGGGAACGAGATCACATAACAATTCTCCTTTATGGCTGTTTCTGGAGGACGAGATCAGACGTCATCCAGTCAATCAAACTATTAAACTACTATAAGAAGCAATAACTTGTATGTTACTCAATATCATTCTCTAAATAATGCTGTGTCCAATAGCACTGGCTTTCTGACGTAATTCCCAGCTGTAGTTGTCATTTAATGACAAATCTCCTCCCAAAATAACAGCGACTTGTTTACAAGTTAGTGAGCATTCAAGTGGTTGCTGTCACGTCATTATTATTTTTTTTTGTAATTGTGCCAGGGGCTCAGAAGAGATCAATTGTACCTCACATTAGTTTCATATAGATTACAATACCAGAGAACATTTGTTTTCAAGTGTAGTTGGTTTGTTTAGAAGTAGACATTTGAAGCTTTATGAAGATGTTCTTTTCAAGTCTGTGAGGCAAATACTCAATATTCCATTGTATTTGCTGACACTTAAATGTTCTTAATAATGAAGCAGCTCAAACTGTTATAAAACACTTCTGGACCGAGATCTTCTGATGAAATATCATTAGTCTAGCGATTGATGATTGCCTCTTTTACTAGATGGCAGTGCTTTAATATTGAACGTTAAGTTTTCCGCCACTGAGAGTTATACGATATACATATCTTGTTTATTCTATAACCTTTGGTTAAACCAAAGTCCCTTTCAGGCAAGTCATTTTACTCTGCGGCCCTCTTTAAAACGCCTCTCGGGCAGTATGCTCGGACATTCTGAATCATCAAATTCTCCAAAATTTTGCTTGCCAAGCTTATGATAATATTTCATATTAGGAATCACCAATGAGATTAAACAACATCTGTCTTTTAGTTTTATTTCTAAATGTTTGAATCACACAAAATCTGGAGAAACACAAGCCTGGACCGAGCCCATTCCCCGGAGAATCATCAGTGTATTGTGATCAATGACTGGTTCCTGTACTAGAAGATAGTGCTTCATTGGCCATATCCACTGTTACACTTTTCCCCGTTTAAAACGATTCGACTGACACGTCATGCTTAATCTTTAGTCTTTGGTTTGAACCCATTGTCCAACTGTTGGTGCGTTTACAAAAATGGCAAATGCTCAATGCTTCACGTTAAACAGACACTCAGTAGCTCGCTACGCTGCTACCTTTCTAAAAAAACACAACACTCTCATTGAAAACAACTGAAAAAATTAAATATGTGAGAAAGACAGGCAGAAAGACAGAGCAAGGCGCATCCTACATATATACACTGTTTTCATTAACTGAGCCATTTTACACTACAATTTCAGGATCTCGTTTCAGATAGACCATAATTCCTAACTGTGCCTGAACCTCTATCTCCGTCGCGAGAAGGTGTTTTCCACTGCAACTGACACTGTCACTCAAGCAGTTCTCTTCTGTTCATAGAAAAATGACACTGAGTTAAACCACTCAGTTCCATTATATTTCCTTTGCATTTGTTTTTAGCTACTAAAATATTACATTTTGATTATTTTAGGAAGCTGTTTTATGTGCTGCTAAGAACACATATTAAGAAAACGGCTTAAAGGAGACTGGCAGTATTATGCCTCGTTTTACAAGACGTAAAATAATTCTCTGATGTCCCTAAAGAGTGTATGTGAAGTTTCAGTTCAAAATACTTCACAAATAATTGCTTGTAACTCTTTGAAACTGCCCCATTTTAGGCTTTGATCCAAATTGTGCATATTCAGTTGCTTTAAACTCAAATGATATTGAATTGTTTATTCTTGGATGCTCCCAGAGATTAAAACAAAACATTAAAAAGCATCAATGTAAAAAAAAAAAAAAAAAACTAATACAATTTCTTTAAAATAAATACTGGTGTGAGATATATTTAATTAAAATACAAGTCATTTGAACAGTTTAGTGTAGTATTATTACTTATAAATTAAAAACATACAGTATATAAGAAGTACTGCATGCATTATTTATATTAGGTGGCTGTCACTTTAAGCCAGATGCACAAATCATCACAAAGCATATTTTAGGCCCAGCTGTTTATGTTGACTCGAGTCATAACTGACTGTGTTGATGTGATTATTCACCAAGACTGGCATTTTTGACATGATTACTGTGTATTTGAAATTTAAAGTGCAATAAAGCTAAAGAAAAGTGAATAAATTCTGTATGCACAATCAGGTTGAGCCTTTGGTTATTCTTAGAATATAATATGCACTATGTAAAAACTGTTGCCAGTAAACAAACAGTTGGATATTTTCCCTCTGGTGTCAGGTAAGATGTAAATTAAACAGAAACCTTTGTCGTTGATACTGCTTGCTGTTATCATAAAGGTTAATGATGCATTTTAACTGGATATATATATATATATATACTGAAAGGTATATACTGGTTTTCCAGATGTATGTTTAAGAAAGCTCCTTCCATTCAGTGTTCATCTGTATGCTGGAGTGAATTCTTATAGGTTTTGTGATGAGAGCACAACTGTGCTCGCAGGACATTGTTCTTTTGTGTTTAATGCTAGCTGATGTTGCTAATAAATAAATAAATGTCGATCACTAAAAGTGAACAGATTGGACTAACTCTTGGCATATTGAAAGATTTTCTTTCAATAATTTCCACGTTCTTTGTTAAGGACACAGGAGCCCCATTATTTATTTTTTTATTTTTTTCTATGTTACTACATAGTAATTAAAGACACCTAATATACAGACCCCAAAACCACCATAAAAGTGTTTGATTAATGCACTACTGTATACACCATGCCTGCTAAGTCATTTTCATTTTGGTATTTTTGAGCATTAAGAACTGCAAAGATTGCCTCAGAAAGTCTTGTTTGACTGTTGCGGTCAATTAATTTCATTAATGTATAATCAAAATACAACTTAGTCAGTCCTCTGCAAATGACTCCATTGAGAAATCCTCCTGAAATGCCCCATCAGACTGTCAAACATCTCAGAGTCCAGGATGGTAACGTAAACTGATTAACAATATTTTACCTGCAGAAAACGTCAATAAATCACAGTGATCCTTTTTCGCAGTGTGTATATCACATCATAATATACATTGCTATTGATGTAATGATGGCATGTTATTTAAACAGTATATTGAGTGTATACAATGATTTGACATTTTCCATATACGTTATTTAAGTTAAGTTTATACTGAGATTAATTTGTTTTATACAAGAACATATTTTCCATAGTTCTCAAGAGTGAACCTTATGCCAGAAAATAACTTTTAACCCTAATTATATAGTTTATAATAACTGTTTTGCTTCAATTTGCTTAGAGTAAATTCACTCCCTCCATTTTGGAGCTGCTACAGCTTCTCTGACTGATCTGGTAATGTTGCAAAAATTAGCATTAAAGCATACACTCAGCACTAGGACAGCTCTGATTTCAAAGACTGAAATATATATGTATATACATATATAAAAAAATGCAAGCAAAAATGTATATATAAAATAAATAAATATAAATATTCATTCATTCATTCATTTTCTTTTCGGCTTAGTCCCTTTATTAATCCGGGGTCGCCACAGCGGAATGATCCGCCAACTTATCCAGCATATTTTTAGGCAGCGGATGCCCTTCCAGCCGCAACCCATCTCTGGGAAACATCCACACACACACTCATTCACACTCATACACTACGCACAATTTAGCCTACCCAATTCACCTGTACCGCATGTCTTTGGACTTGTGGGGGAAACCGGAGCACCCGGAGGAAACCCACGCAACCACGGGGAGAACATGCAAACTCCACACAGAAATGCCAACTGACCCAGCCGAGGCTCGAACCAGCGACCTTCTTGCTGTGAGGCGAACGTGCTACCCACTAGGCCACCGTGGCGCCTAAATATAAATATATGGTAAAAAAAAAAAAATAAGGAAAAATATATCCTAATATAGTTTATAATAAATTTCACTTGCAGCACACCATCACTGGTCTTAAGCAATTAAAAAATGGCAAGCTGCACAAAATATTGTGACATTTGCTCATGTTTGCATTAATTTATGGATTGCAGAATCACAGAATCCTGGAGGGTCTGACTAGTCTCTCACTCTGCTTTGCTAAGAACTTGATGAGCTTTTTTTCAGTCTCTTCCACAGTTATGTGATTTTTATGACTTTTTTAACAAATTACTTTGTCATCAAGGATTTTACAATCTGGTTTAGTTCAGGACTCTAGTCTGCCATTTCATTCTTTCAATTTATTCCTCCAAAAAAATGGCTATACAGTACATGCATTTCTGCATGTTGGAATTAATGGTGATGAAAACACATGCACGCACTCATGCACGTACACAAACACACACACACACACACACACACACACACACACACACACACACACA
>CAIGQQ010030677.1:131322-149111 GCA_903798035.1 Danio albolineatus
TATATATTATGTGTATATAAGGTATAACTCAAAAATGCATGCATATATTTGAGAAAATGTTTATTTATATTTAGATATAAATATACATGTATATGATACACATGATACATAAATTTGAATATCTCTGCCCAAATATTTTGGATAATTGCGTTACGTGTGTGTGTATCACATACACACAATAAATATATACATAATACACAGACATATATTATGTCAAAGCAAACTTTTATTTTGGATGTGATTTATCATGATTAATCTTTAAATCGTATATACCTGTAAATGTGTTGTTGTTGGGTTTTTTTTACTTTAGACAATCTCACACACACTCACACATGCACAGTAAGATTGCCTCAACTGTAGTCCTACACATAGTTTTGAGTCTAGACTTGACCACATCAGATGGTATTGGGCCATGGAAGTACTTTAATGGAAAGAGTGGATGTGCATATATAGAGTGAAGTGAATAAATCTGAGAAATGAACCTCTACACTTTAATACTAATAAACTCAGTAGTCGCCATGCCTTCTGTTCCTGACAGAAGTGTTGTCTGCATGGTGTGTGTGTGTGCATGTGTGTGTGCGATGAATAATGCATGAGGGTTCATTAAGATGAGTGTGTGGAGTGTGCGCGTGTGTGCACGTGTATGTGTGTGTGCCCCTCCTCTTTGCTGTACAGCGTCTCCTGCCATCTGGATTCGTGCCATGAATGCCACCGTTTACAGAGAGAGAGAGAGCATAAAGTATTTGAAAGCATCTAAACATAATGCAGATGTAAATTCATACATTTAAAAGACTCAGCTCTGACTAATAGCTTGTTCTTTCCAAAAATAAAAGAAAAATGTTTTAAATTTGTCTGTTGTTTTTTTGTTTTTTTTTAAAGCAACTTACAGAGCTATCAGGATATAATGTTATTTATTTCTCATGTTAAAGGTTGTAGTATTTATAGGGTTTTGCAAAGGTCAGTCATTGTGGAAGGATCGATGTGTTTCCCCTTTGACCTCATTTATCATTGATATTTCAAGCCTGTTTTTAAGTCCTGTCTGTATCTATATGGTGTTTCATGGCATTCATTTAATACATTTGTGAAAAGAAGTGTGCTTACTTGGTCTAAATGCACACTTCAAAACTTAAAATCATATATTAATGGAAAAAATAGCACAAATCATTATATTATATTGACTACTGTAACTAGCACATACCGTAAAGCAGTTGATCCTCATTTTAAAGTTAATATATGTGACACAACAAAATAAGGGTCATGAGGGTCATTTTCTTAAAGTATATAGATTTATACATCATGTAAAAAAAAATAAGCTTTCCTTCCATTGATGTATTGGTTGATTGCATAGAAAAATGAGTTCACTAGAGATACATTTTAAAACCAAGGAGAAGGTAATCAGCAGAAATAATCAACACAGGCTCATTCTGAAAACGTAGCCCTATAGACATTTCTGGATATCTCGAATTATGTAGCCAGAAGTATGTATTGCTGCATTTCGTCTTTAAAGTTAACGCTATGGAACATTATAACGGCCTTTCTTTTCGCGCTTACCTGATAACCACGTACCTCCGTATGGATGGCTTTCCCAGTGTTACCCGTTTGTCTAGTTAGCTTGCCACGTACATCGATGGACTTGAGATGTAGAGAGGAGTTGACCACAATGAATGGGTTTGAGTCTGGTGAAGAATAGTTCCAGAAAGTAGGTAAAACTGAAATAGTAGCCAAAAAACAAAATAAACAAGTAAATAACAGGGTGAGGTAACATTTGAAAACGTGGTAAAATTCAGACGTGGGATTGCTTTTTAAAACTGTTGGTTGGTTTAGGGAAGTGGGTGGGAGGGTCAATTGGTGCTTTTTAAACACTATTGGTTGGGTTTAGGGAAGTGGGTGAGGGTAATCAGTCGATCAGTCAATCAGTTAGTCAACAGCAACCTCTGGGGGATTTACAGAAGATGCCGTGCGATTGGAACTCGCAGAAATTTAAGATATCAAAAAGTCCACACAGCGACCTCTGGTGGATGTGAAAACAAAAATGTAGCACCTGGGACGTATTTGTTGCTCTCCAGAAATGTGTACATAGCAGTACATTTTCAGAATCAGCCTGGGTTGGAAATAAACCAGTTCTTACTCAAGAGTTGAAACCTCTGGTCCTTGAAGGACATGGAATAGAGACAGTTATATATTTTAAATATTTAGGATCATGTACTGATGGTAAATTGAGATTAGCTGGAAATGTAGAATGTTTTTTTAGAAAGTTTTTTCCATCCCTTAAATATAAAATTTCAGCTTTTGCCATCAAAAAGACGTTTTAGGCAACCTCAAGTAAAAAAAAAAAAACGTGTATTAAATGTCCTTTGTGCCGACTGCCATTAGAATTTTGAATCCTGTGTTTTAAGTATGAATAGGGTTTGGTGAGTTTTTAATGCAATTTATGTGATGATATTGAATGTATTTGTGTTGCCTGTTTTTCATGATGTGTGTGATGTGAACCCTGGTGTGGTTGTGTGGTGAAGCCAAAGATAAATTTGTATAGAAAAATATTTATACAACTATTTGAATAGCTGGATCTGATGGTTCAGTCTAAATACTCAGAAAAATTTATAGTTGTTCAATGCAGATTACTAAGCAAAAAACAGTTTAACCCTTTAACCACTCCACCAACAAAAAAATGTTTGGATTGCATTCCATAACTCCCAGTGTCGCTAGTTATACACTCACATTTTTAACACATCCCATAATTTCTAAAATATAAGCCTCTAATTTGGTAGATATGTTGGTTTATGGTACTGGAAATGATAGATATACTATGAAAAATCAGAAAATTGTGTGAAGTGTAAGATTTTCCCAAATAAAGTTTAACAGAACAAGGAAATTTTATAGTATGTCTGATAATATTCTTTTCTTCTGGAGAAAGTCCTATTTGTTTTATTTCGGCTAGAATAAAAGCAGTTTTTAATTTCTTTAAAATCATTTTAAGGGCAAAATTATTAGCCCTTTTAAACTATTTTTTCAATAGTTTCCAAAACAAACCATCATTAGACAATAACTTGCCTAATTAACCTAACCTGTCTTGTTAACCTAATTAACCTAAATTATATATTAAATGTCACTTTAAGCTGTATAGAAGTGTCTTGAAAAATATCTAGTAAAATATTATTTACTTTCATTATGGAAAAGATAAAATAAATCAGTTATTAGAAATGAGTTATTAAAAACTATCATATTTAGAAATTGGGGAAAAAACACACACAGGGGCTAATAATTCAGATGGGCTAATAATTCTGACTTCAACTGTACAATAAAACCAAAATCAAGTGTAGTAGTGCAACAGGATTATGTTTGATTGATTTCAATCATTCTTTAAATGACTTTAACAGTCATTATTTAAAACAGTAAAAACATGAACAACTGTTTGGTGAAGCAGCAGTCAAAAGGTTAAAGGATAAACAAAAACGAAATGTACAAAATATATTAATGAAACATGATCTGTACTTAATATTCTAAAGATTTCTGGTATAAAAGAAAAATTAATAATGACCCATCTAATGTATTCTTGGCTATTCCTATAAATTACCAAAATTAAGAGTTTATTAGGGCAAATTAAGTTGAAAATATTTTGCAAAAATCTTTTTTTCGGTGTATTTTATGTATATATTTAACAACTTTTCATTATAAATGTCAAATTACAAACATTATAGGCATACACATAAAATTGTATTTAAGTATTACATCACATTACTGCGAATGCCAAGATATTCATTCAAAAACATCCTAAACGCCAACTAACTGCATTTAAAATAATTGTAAACTACAATAAAGAGCAAGCTGTATTTATTGCATAATAGTTACTTCTTTTAAAAGGTATTTTAAAGTGTACTTTCACAAGGCTAATCATTATGTCTTAGACATTTTATGCTAATGAATTTAATAGCAATCTTAGCCATATGTGACTCATAATGCTATAAGGGGCCCCATAGAGAGTATGGGCCCCCTGTATGAGGGTCCCGTATGTCAGTGCCCAGCATGGGGGCAAAAAAAAAAATCATATAAAACATTAATTGTTCACAGAACCTCTAATCTTCTTGACAATTGTGTAGTTGTCATTCAAAGCATCTACAAATATAATACTAGATTTGACTTCAAACTTAAGTACATTAAATAAGTGCAACTTCAAAATGAAAAATGAGTTTGCACAGATTAAAGTTATACTTATTACTTTACATCCACTCATTATGTTGTCACTTTCATGCGAACTAAGATGTGATTGTCACTCTCTACCACTTTGCAAAGCTTTTTCCATTGCCTCTTACAGTGACAGTGAAGTGTCTATAATCCAGGCAGAAGTACAGTATGTTATTCAGGTACTTTTAGTCTTGAGTTTTAAGAATCCTATGAATTTGAAAATATGGAAACCAAGATGCACAGTATAACTATGTTTTCTAGGACTGTGCCATTATTAAAGTTTATTGGAGGGCAATAAATATTGCCCTACCATATTTTTTTTAATGCCTGATGCACTTTGACAGTAAAATCTTTTTTTGGATACACACCCCGGAGATAGATATCTAAGAAATTTGTTGTTGGTGCTGGATTTTATTCCTGTGGTTGGCACAGAACAATCCTACCCTAAAACTGGACCAAAAATGTAACATCTCATGGATTAAATCTATCAAAAATCACTCCCTCCTTACAGTTTATACTGTATGGTGACACTTTATGTTATGTTAGTGTATATTTCCAGCCATGAACAAATCATTAACTAAAACTTTCAGCTCAATGAACTCCTAATTTGCTGTTTGTTAATATTAAGTATGGTAGTTTAGGTATTGGGAAGGATTAGGTATACAATAGATTTACTGGACTTTGTAAGATCTAACTTTATAAGTAACAAACAGTAAAAATTTATAATAAGTTTTAAAAAGCCACTAGTTAATAGTGGGAATTGGTACTTAAACTAAAGTGCATAGAAATTGCTGCTTTTTTTCCAGAAATTCTTTAATTGATCATGTTAACAAGAAACATTCTTCCAATGTCGCAACAAAAATGTATACTTTTCGAACCAGTCAAAAGTTTTTAAATTTTCTTTTGCCTAATTTTGATGAACCTGTGGGAATTATAGTCTCAGATTGCTGCAGTCAGGTGACAGGAGAGTCACTGATGTGTTACTCTGCTGCTGTAACTCATCTGCTTCAAGTTGTGTGGCTCACATGGGATGTGAACTCAACCGGTATTCAGTAAAATGAACCTAGGCATGAAATCATGGATGGCTTTTCTCATCTAGCTTGCCTTTGAAAACACTGGTAGTTGGGTTTAGACAGGCTGATCTCATGAGAAAATGTCACGATTTTATGTTTTGTCAGATCGGTGACTAATTAGTACAAATTCATATGTGATCAGTCGTACAAAAATGTATGATTTTTAACAGGAGGAGTGACACCAAACCCCACCCCTAAACCCAACAATCATTGGTGGTTAGCAAATCATACTAAATTGTACAAGTTAGATTATACAGATTCATATCAATTAGCCACTAAATCAAAAAGTTACGTTATAGCCATTGGTTTAAGGAAGAGGTGGGTGGATCAGTTTATAGCAAGCTGACACATGCGCGACAAGCTGGTCGACTTCTCTTTCAGACATGCGCATATACTCTGCAGCCTCTGATGGATTAACAAGAAATGGCATGTATGAGAAAAGTTCAACACAGACTCATTGTGAATACATACCCCTGTCTAGATTTCTGAAGAGCGTGGATTATGTAGCTAGAGGTTCGTTTTTAAAATAAATGCTATGCAGTATGATGCATAGACAACTTTAGTTGGGTTTAGGGGTGGGTTGGTGATTGGGTCGGTCGGTCAGTCAGCTGGTCAGTCAGTCAGTCAGTCAGTCGATAGTGGCCTTTAGTGGATTTACAGGAAGGACGGGCACTCCTAGAAGAGATTTGAGATCTGAGATCTCTTGTGGATTTGCGAAAAAAAACTAAATCTGCAAAAAATGTACCTCCTAGGATGTATTTCGCGCTCTCCAGAAATGTACTCAAGGGAACGTATCCATGACTATAAATGACTATATCCTCTCATTACATCTGTCAAAATGTAACCCACAGGCTAGCAAAATGAGGTAAAAAAACAGAGGTCTTTGGAAAATTTCTTTGAGAGAAGGGCAAAAGGCCAGTGAAGGACCCACAAACCGCCAAGGAATGGATTCGCAACCCATATGTCAACAAATCTATGTCTGTGCAAGAAGATCAACTGCTGGCGATTGCAAATGACAGCGGACTTTCACATATTGTGTATTTCCAGTGGAGGTGTGTGGCTTTTGCATGCATATTGGCAGCGATGCGATGCCCTTCCAGCTACACTTCAGAATGCGTAAATGCACCATGAGTCACAAGACAAGAACTGACCGGTCAGCTTTACATTTTGTATGGATAAACACATTTTGGTAGACTAATTACCTCAGACAAACGCTACAGTGCTATTTAATTTTGTCCTTAAACAAAACTTGTATCAGAGTTGCAGCAATGTTTGGCAGCTTGTCATCCTCTGATAAAACGGTTAATGCCCTTTCCTCGGGCCGTGGTAAAATTCAAATGAACCAGTCAAGCACTGACTGGTTCACTGTGGTATAAAGGTTAGGGACCACTGCTCTAGTAGATTTGAGAAAACAAAAACTGCAAGAATACATTGCTAAGGATTCTCAGATATGTTGCCCTGGGTACGTATCTCCAGTAATACTCATTTACTTCCACGTTTGGAGTGACAGTGCTTTTCTGATGAGATCGCTTTGACAGCTTCAGCCACAATATGTTTAACCACACCCCTTTTATCATCAGTTTAATTCAAGGAAATGATGTGCAAGCATAAAGCCCCGTCCGCTACACAACATTACATTTCATTTGGAAGTACATCAACAGAATGAAATAAAAGTCTCAGAAACTTCTGGTTCCTGCAGCCTGTCACCTTTCTTCACTCTTCTGTTGTTCAGTTTGAACTTCAGCAGGTCTTAAATCTCTGCCATGTGATTGATTAATTTGATATTTGCCTTTATGCCTACAGCACATCCATCTCCAAATATCACAGACACTTTAACTCACGTTGAAAACAAATGACTTTTGTACATTACAAGTGTTAAAGTCTCTTAGCTTCAACATACTGACCAACAAAAACAACTCTTTATATGCTTTGTCTTGTTCCAGCAGCCAGCGATGATTGCCATAAGCGATTTGCCATCTGTTTTGTCCCACAGTGTCGCTGGTAGGTGACCTGTTAGTGCCAAACCCACACCGAGTGTAAAAGCAGAGGGTGGGCACTGCCACCAACCGCATGTGTCTCCCATCACACATGGGCAGCCTGCTGTTTCAGCATCGTAAACACACCACAAAGTGTCCTGTCACACACATCAAGCGCTACCAGAGAGTGTATACGGATATATATGTGTGTGTGTGTCACTCTCTTCATGACCGCGGTCACCAGACATTACATCACCGTCCCCAAAAGACTTAATAGCGTGTGTATTAAAAGCAGATTGTGTGTATTTGCTGTTTTTTCCTGGCACTTGGCTTTCAAAGAGACGGCCAGAACGGTTTCGCTTTGTCAGCACTTTTCCTCTGGGATTTCTGCTTTTAGAGCGCCTGGGTTTCCACTAAATGGTTTGTGTATCCTTACAGACATCCAGCAGCATGTACATGAGGATTGATTGGATATGACAACATATAAGGGATACGATTGTGCCGCTTTGTACTCGGCTAAACTGATAGCGGCAGTGAATGTTATCTTGCTACGTCGTACATTTCTCAGGCAGTCAGTTGGAAGACTCATAAACACAGTTATACATACTGACACACACACATAGTCTTACACACTGTCAGCCAGGGCTAAGTACAGTATAAATATACTGTGGGCAAGACTAACACACAAGGTATGAAAGTAATAGTTTATATAAAATATGAAAATTGCAATGTTGGATTAGAAAGATTTATTATGGCTTTTTTTTTTGCATGTGTGCTTGCTTTTCTTTATCCCTTTTTGTATTCAGTTTGTTGGTTTTACATTTTTAGAAATCTACACCCATTTATCTTAATAGAATAGGCTACTTGTTATGAAAATAATACACATGAAGCACAAAATGATTGTAATTTTTGACAAATCATTGCACGTTAGCTATCATTAAATAAAGCACACGTTTTTACGTAACACTTCAGTTCAATTTTACTTTAGTTTTAAGTAAATGAACTACTGGCTTATTACCTGTCTATTAAAAGGATAGTTCATTCAAAAATAAAAGTTCTGTCATAATTTGCTTATCCTTTGTACTTGTTTTCAACCTTTATGAGTTTTTTTTTTCTGTTAAACACTAAAGAAGATATTCTGAAGTAAAACTGGAAACTTAATCATTTACTTCCACAGTATGTGTTTTTCCTTCTATTGAAGTCAATAGTTTTAGGTTTTTGACTTTCTTTAAACAATCTTTTTTTGTGTTAAACAGTGGTATAAAGTAACTAATTACAAATACTCAAACTACTGTATTGAGTGGTTTTTCTCAAGAACTGTAATTTACTGAGTAGTTTTAAAGATGTGTACTTTTACTTTCCCTTGAGCACATTTTTAGTGCTGCATCAGTACTTTTACTCCAATGCTTTCCTTCAACCAGCAGTCACTATTTTATTTCTTTCTTATCTATGGTCATTGTTTAAGGTAGAAAAATCTGTTCTGTGATTCCTGTCCAATTAAATCACACAAAGTAAGTAAATCGCATCATACTGATCAACCTCAAGACATGGGGGCTTTATAAATGCAGAAAACCTATAGCTTCTAAAGTCTTATACTATATTATATTTGTATAGCACTTGTTTTTCAGAACAAATATTAATAGGTAGCAATTGAATACTTTATTGAGCTAAAAGCTGCAGTTAATGGATTATTACAGTCGGAATTGTAGCTTAAAATAACATGCGATTAAACAGAATCCCTTAAAATGTGTTTTTTACAAAATGTTATGATCACCCTTTATTTTAAATATAAGATACAATTCTCACTATTAATAAATCATTAACTGTGATTTTTACCTCAATAAACTCTGAATTTGCTGTTTATTAATAGTTATTAGGATTTAGTTAGCTGGATTTAGTTACTAGGTAGGATTATGGATGTAGAATATATACTATATAAACAGCACAGCCAATATAATAATGCTAACCATAGAGTACTTCTAGAGGTATCCATAATCTTGGACCAGGCTCTATCCTGAGAAGATGCTGTAGTGGTCATGGAGGAGTGAAGAATAGAAGAGTCTTTGATTCCTCAAAGACCCCAGTGACAGACGAGTCTCTGCACTGATCCCGTGGGCCTGCCTGAACACCCACTGGTGACCTGCTCACACCTGCAGCTTCTCCACGATGGACGTCCAGCATTCTCGAGCCACCGGCGTATAGACTGCAGCTCTGCACAAGAGGAGAAATGGTCATGCCTAACTAAGCCTGGGTTCTCTTAAGGTTTTTTTCCTACACTTTCGTCAATTGGTGAGGTTTGTTCCTTGCCACTGTCGCCACTGGCTTACTTGGTCTGGGACTTGTGGAGCTGCGCATCGATGGATTTGTTTGTACTTTCAGCAGTGAAAATTAAACCACATTGAACTGAACTAAACTGAACTTCAACTCTGAAAACTGGACTAACATTGAAATTGAACTGAATTTGAAACTGTTTCAATTTACTACAACTTCTATGTTAAGCTGTTTTGACACAATCTACGTAGTAGAAACGCTATAGAAATAAAGATGAACTGAATCAAACTGAATAACTATTATAAATAATAGGCAGGTGTCAATAATGAGAATTGTTACTATAGTACAATAAATACTATAGTATACTGTAGTTTTATTACAGTAAAATTTGGATGAATCATCTGTTGAACTGCATCCTAATCGACGCAAATACTGCATAAGACCTACTGGTAGCAGCATGGTCCCAAGATTCTCACAGAAATCAGTCAAACTTGGTGAAGGAAAAATCATGGTTTAGGGTTACATTCAGTATTGGGGCATGTGAGGGATCTGCAGAGTGGATGGCAACATCAACAGCCTAATGTATCAAGACATTTGTGCTGCCCATTACATTACAAACCAGAGGAGAAGGGAAAATCTTCAGCAGGATTAAAGTTTCTGAAAGCAAAGAAGGTCAAGGTGCTCCAGGATTGGCCAGCCCAGTCACAGGACATGAACATTTTTGAGCATGTCTGGGGTAAGATGAATCCAAAGAATCTGGATGAACTCTGGATGAGTCCTGCAAGAACGCTTTCTTTGCCATTCCAGATGACCTTATTAATAAGTTATTTGAGTCATTGCAAAGATGTATGGATGCAGTCCTCCAAGCTCCTGGGGTTCATACACAATATTAATTCTTTTTCCACTGCACCATGACTTTTTGTACTGTCCTAATTAAATAATTAAAAATCAAGGCATGATCATATTTTCTTTTGGTAAAATAAGCACAATCTAGAGGCATTTGCTTTCAAATAAGCAACTTCTGATAACAACTAGAAGTCAAGTTATTATTTGTTGTTTCTAAAACTTAGATAGGCGACAAGACTTCAGTCAGGTAGTGTATTGTAGTATGATATGCCTTATAGTTGTCATTATAGAAACTATAGAATCACCACAATTCAAGTACTTTGATAGCATAATTCAAAAACACTATAGTATTTACTATTAATCACTACATTTTTTTTAACGTGGGCAGTTGAGATATTGTGAACATTTTGTGAATTGAAGAGCAAATTATAATGAATAATATCGCACATTACAGAATGAGATATGTCTTACAATGTTTTGTTTTGGCAAAGGCTTGTATTCCTGTGACCACCCTCTTCTGTTAGTATATGCGCAAATCTGAAAGAGTCCACCATTCTCTACTATTATAGGTTTGTGTGTGTATGTGTGTGTTTGTCAGTTCACAGGGTCACAGTAATTTGCCACAGGTTGGATTTGTGCTAATGCTATGTGCAGTGACCAAGTGAACCCAGAAAATTGATAAACTTTAAAACCTTTCCATGCCTACATCCACCACACAAACACACTGTGCCTCACAGATGAATATTCTGCAAGAGGTCGGGCATGCTTGCTATAGAATATTCCCTGGTGCTCGTCTAAATAACTGCAGTGTGTATTCTCCTCACTAACAGCTTTATTTCCCTTGATTCCTCTTCATACTGGGAGTTGCAGGCCAATATTGCTGCATATACATTTATCCTCTAATTGTTCTGGTGGGATTGTGTGTGCTTGTGCGTGCACACAAAGTGGAAAAAAGCAGGGATGCATGATTGATATGTTTAGTAAAGCATACTCAAATACAGTATGAGTATGTATGTACAATTTAAATAGCAACACACATGTTTATATGTGAAACTGAAGGATGCTGGCAACGGAGTTGAGAATCCAAGTGCAGTTTCATTCACAAGAATAGTTAGTTTGGCAATGGTCAACCATTGGAGCACACAAGAATATGCAGGAAATCCGGAAGGCATAGTCAAAAAACAGGTGAATGGTCAAAACATGTAGCAGATAGGATAAACACAGAACAAGGCTACGAACAGGAAACACTTAACAAGGCCAGGATCAGGCAAGAAATTGCAAGGAAACGCTTTGTAAAGTTACAGGTTACCAAACAAACAACAAGACTCAGCAATGTGTGTGTAAGAGTGAAGTGTATATATAGTCCATGAAATCAGTGGGAATGAAGAGCAGCTGTGTGTGTGTGTGTCCAAATGACTGTCAGCTGTGGCAGGAGCGATTTGTGCAAAGCATCCTGGTAGTTGTAGTTCATGTGGTAGCTGGTGTGTAGTTCTCCAGCAATCTGCATAGACTTAGATCACTGGTGATCGTGACAATATGTATTGAGTTCCCTGATTTAATGTATTTGATCAGATATGTAGCATGAAAAATACACTTTGTGGAATTCCCAAACTAGTGATACACACAAAAATGTTTGGTTCTCCACAGTTCCTTCATGTTTTCCCAGCACAAATCGATGAAGTTAATTCAATAATTTTTTCAAATTTAAGTTGAGCATAAAACAATTAAGTTACGCCCCCCAAAATACTTAAGAGTTGTAGTTTTAACTAGCAGTAAACATATTTTTTGTGTTGGTATGCATAAGAATTGTCCCTCAACAATTTTTTTTCCTAAATTCTATGAAATAACCATACAAAAAAAATATTTTCAGAAAATGTACAAATTAAAGGGTTTCTTAAAAGTTTAGTTCATCCCAAAAGTGAAAATTATTAAATTCATTTCTCACCCTTGGATCTTTCTTAACCTTTGTTCTCTGGAGCTTTATTCTTTGGAACACAAATGAAGATATTTTAGATGAAATCCTAGAGCTCTCTCATCCTCCTTAGAAAGCAATGGTGAAAGTCCATAAAAAGAACTAAAAACATTGTCAAAACATTCTATGTTAATTCAGTGGTTATTGTACATGGAAAATGTGCCCTCTGATTCCACACAGAAGAAATACATAAACAGCATAGGCTCATTCTGAAAATGTAGCCCTATATACGTTTCAGGAGATCACGAATTATGTAGACAGAAGTTCGTATGGCTGCATTTTATCTTTAAAAGGAACGCTACGGGGTGGTATGATGGCATTCCTTTTTGCGTTTACCAACTGGCCGCTTACATCCATGTGAAACGGCTTTCCCACTGTTACCATTTTTATGGCTATTTTTTTCTGAATATTTTTAAAACTGTCTGTTGGCTTTAGGGAAGTGGGTGAATGGGTCAATTGGTGCTTTTGAAAACACTATTGGTTGGGTTTAGGGAAGGAGCAGGGTGGGTCAGTTGATCGGTCAGTTAGTCAGTCAGTCAGTCAGTCAGTCGACAGCGGCCTCTGGTGGATTTATGCTAGAAGAGCAGGCGCGAATGACACTCATGAGAGAAATTATAGATCTTAATAAGCATACAGAGCAGCCTCTGGTGGATTTGTGAAAACTCCAGCTAGGCTACTGGTACTCTCCAGAAATGTATATATCGGTATATTTTCAGAATAAGCCTGGGTTGTACATTAAGCAGTTCTTACAGTTTGTTTGTTTGTTTGTTCGTTTGTTTGTTTGTTTTTTAGGTGTAAAAAGGTGTTCTGGAAACTTCATGATTACACTTGAACTATATCTCTCAGAACTGTTTGTTTTGCTGGAGGATAAGATAACTCTCAGATTTCATTTAAAATACATCAATTGATGAACATATGTCCTCCCACAACATGACGGCAAGTTATT
Source organism: Danio albolineatus (assembly GCA_903798035.1). Lineage (NCBI taxonomy): Eukaryota > Metazoa > Chordata > Actinopteri > Cypriniformes > Danionidae > Danio > Danio albolineatus. The sequence continues at coordinate 144,589 of CAIGQQ010030677.1, forward strand.
AATAACAAAATATTAACCCTTTAAGTACACATATTAGTAATTTGAAAATACTTTATACCTGCATGGTAGTAGTTACTACTAGGTACTACCTTGTGCCAGTGGTAGTTTCCACACATTTGAATAAATGAATGCTTTCCATATGAATATGCAGCATGCTTGTGTGAGAGAGAAGTGTGAATGGGTATCAGGGCAGCAGTCAGACCTCCTGGCCATGAGCCAGTGTGGGATAGTTGGTGTCCCTGTGCCAGCTGGCAGGCCTCTCTTCCCATCTGTTGAGGTGAGCGAGTGTGCAGTGATGTCAGCTACTGCTCCACTCAGCCCAGTCCAGATTTACTGAGGGAACCTCCAGCTGGACCAGACACAGACCAGACAGACCTGCTATTACTGCAGGGCAGGATGTGTAGCATTTAAATCAGCAGTGATGTGTTACCTGTACATTGTGTAATGTAATCAGATTACACTTTTGAAGTTAAAAAGTTACTTTTAAAAATTCAAACTTGATCAAATCACATACCATGAAGTACAAATAACATTGTTGCTGGTGAGTTACACTTTGCTTTGATGGTCTTGTTTAGGCATTTTTGTTGACTATATAACTTTTCTTCATGTAACCTGTATCAGAGTATTAGTAGAGTAGAAGACCCGCTTAAAGGTCCTGTGGAGTGCTTTAAAATATGAATTTTTATTCAATGTTTGACGCAATCTCAATCGAAACACAAAGAGAGGTTGGGATATAATGTAGCTCCTCTCCTCTATAAAAAAGCCAATAGTGTTTTGTTTGATCACAGCTCTGCCACTAAGAATGTTTGAGCTCAAGTGCATCAAATGAAAAGCAACTGAGAAGTGTCTTGAAGGGGATAGGGCATGTCAGATACTAGACAGCATGTTATGATGTACAGTAATGAGAAACTGTGTTAGGAGACGTGAATAAAACCGTTGATCCATTTGAGACAACAAAGACCCATACTCTTACCCCCCTTAAGATTTGTTTGCAGGAAGAATAGGGCAAAATTACACCTAAAATACTTAATCACTTGAGGTCTTCAGTCCTTAAAGGTCTTTTAAATGTTGTGTAAAGGAATGGCAACATTACAAAGTGGTAAAAGCTTTACTGTTTCAACTTTTTTTGAAATGTGTTGCAGAAACCAATTGGAATATGTGTTTATTTTGAAAACATAAATAAATAAACAATAAAAGGAACACATTAATTGATGTTTATTGTACTGACTGCAATGAAATACAAGTCAAAGTAAATTTATAAAACAAATTTGTAAATTTGTAAAACAAAAACACACTGTTGTAAATGGGATCATATTATACAACATCTACAAGATGAAGAACCTTTTTATCAGTGATTCAGGAGTCTTAAAAAGTTGACAAGCTCTCAAGACCCCATGCAGCACAACACATTAAACAACCTACAGATCATTAAGCTATAGTTTAGTGTTTGTCAACCCCGGTCCTCACGCCCCACCACACCGGACATTATGTATGTTTTTCTTTTCACTTCAGACATTTGTTCTAATTTGGTTTGAAGGGAGCATGCATGCTTCATTCAAATGGCATTTTAGTGTGTGACATGTGAATTGACATTGTATTTAAGTTCATCTATTTATTTGAGTTTCCCAGAGTTGGGTCGCAGCTGGAAGGGAATCCGCTGCATAAAACGTATGCCAGATAAGTTGGCGGTTCATTCCGCTGTGGCAACCCCAGATTAATAAAGGGACTAAGCCGAAAAGAAAATGAATGAATAAATGAATGAATGAATTTATATGAATGTATGTTGTATTATAGCAATGCCATTGTGGTAATATGTGAATGAACATTATAAAGGAAAAAATGTTTCATTCTTAGGTTGAGAGTAATGAAGGTGAAGGCACAAGGGATCAATGCACACTGCGTAGGGACATGTCAATCAGAACACAATTCATGCATGAAGCTCATTTAATGAGCTGGTTATCTAAATAAGGTGTGTTAAATAAAAGAGACATGCAAAATATGCAGATCTGTGAGGCGCAAGGTCCAGGATTGAGAAACGCTGAGCTAGGGTAAACATACATCCTCTTTATCCTGGACAAGAAAATGTGTCCGTTTCTAAACCTTCTTAAATGTTCCGTATTTATGGCAACTTTCTCTTTAAACCATGCCTTATTGATCGGTCATACGCAAACATTGGCCAGTGTCTCTCAATCCCTCAGCACCAAAGCAACAGCCAAGAGCAAGAGAGCAGCAGCTTTTACAATTCAATGGGTGACACATAGCGCCTGAATAACATAAAAGTGACTTTTTTTTTATCTGATTTTTATTATTATTATCACTGAAAAGTAACACGTAAAGGTGCTAAATGCTAAACTTTCATTTTGTTCATTTTCATTTTGTTTATTTTCTTGTTCATTTTTGGAAATTTTATTACTTTATTCATTCCTTCGTTTTCCTTTGGCTTAGTCCCTTATTTATCAGGGCTCACCACAGCAGAATGAACCGCCAACTATTCCAGCATATGTTTTATGCAGCGGATGGCCTTTCAGCCACAACCCAGTACTGTGAAACAGCCATACACTCTTGCATTCACGCACACACTCATACAGTACGACTAATTTTGTTTACCCAGTTCGCCTAAACTGTATGTCTTTGAACTGTGGGGGCAAACAAGAGCACCCAGGAGAAACCCGCGCGAATACAAGGAGAACAACCAGTGACCTTCTTGCAGTGAGGTGACAGGGCTCACCAATGAGTCACCATGCTGCCCCTGTTATTGCTTTATGTATTTCAGCAAAGTTCAGTAACATATACAGCAAAAATTCCAGTGTTAAATACACACTGTGATTTTTTTGGTCTAAAACCGCAGTACATTTTAATCAACGAGTGTGAAAGAGCCTATGAGCCTAAGAGGTTTTTTTCAGTGTTAAACTTTTAACCCAATGTGCAGTGTATTTTACACAAGTGATGGGAAGTCCAGTTTTTTTTTTTTTACTCAAACCAGTTCTTTTGGACAAAAGGTGATCAAACCAGTATGTTTTACGAGTCTTGAATTAAATTAATTCTCATCAGAAGCAGTGTACTGTATGAACTCATTAGCTTATATACACATGCATAATCCATTAATGAATGAAAAGATTAATGAACGTTTAATAAATTAAAACTATTTTCAACATATTTGTTCAGTGTAATCTGTCACACACACCAACTGATAATATAGGAAAAAAAGGTAATATATTAACACTTTGAAGGGTAACACAAACTCCAGTTCGATGTAAGAATAAACTCTTAAGGCTCGTACACACCAGGATGCTTTTTGTTTGCGTATATCGTCAGCGTTTTTCGAGACGTTTTTCCAAATTCAAGCCCAAGCGATTTTCCCTTGCATCGAGCAGAAGAGTATGCAAAATCACTCCTTGACATTAGATGGCGCACAGGGTGGCGCCAAGCTTCTGACACCCGCTTGTTACACAGAAGAAGAAAAGAGAAAGTTAACATGCTTGTTTTTGGCAATCGGCAAAGCATGGATGGTTCAAGTAGCAGCTCTAGCGATGAAGAAATGATTATTGTTCACCAGTGCAAGAAGCAGCTCCACGTTCATATTGACTCTGGGCATCTTCTTCAATGTGCGCTTGTATTGACAGTTTTGTGCTTGAGTACCTCCTAGGGGTGTTTACTGTAACTTCAGCGGCTCCGTACATGTGAACAAAAGTGCCAATCTTATTGGTGGAGAAGGTCTTGACGCGGCGCCTCAAAATTAAATAAACGAGCAGGAGGCGTTTCTTTAAAAACGACGCTTTAACGCCTGACGTTTTTCACGTTGGTGTGCACAATCACATTGACAGCCTTTATTTAGTCGCGAGGCGTGAAACGTCGACCAAAAACGTAAGCAAAAAACATCTCTGTGCGCACGGGCCTTTAAAATGAACTCTGTGAGTAAAGTACAATTTTTACACTATAGAAAGTGTTATTTTAACTCCAAAATGAAGGCAGTCATATGTACACCCAAGGAGTGTTAAGTTAAACTCAAATTGAGTTAAATGTAAAATTGATATTTTTGCTGTGTAGATTTATCGTTGTGAATCATTTGTCAAGTTTTTAGAACTACAACAAGAAAAAATATGGTCACCCCAATTAATCACTTCCAGTCTGTTATTTGAACCATGCCATCAGAACATGTGGGATTTGTTTGTCTTTGGTTGGCTGTTTGATTTAGTTGTACTGTACCTATTCTACAAGTCCACAAAATAGCCATTTGTCAGCTGATTGTAATAGTATAAACACTTAAAAAACATGAGTGTTTGCACAGAAAGGAGGTTTCAGGACAGCAGCTTGCCTGGGGTGCCGTGTGTGCAGAAATCCACAAACACACGTACGCAGTGTTGTCTTTGGCAGCCTTATCGGTCTGTTTGTGTTTGTATGTGCATCTGCCCTTGCATGTAGATGTGATGTTAATGTGGGATGCGCCGCTATATGCCTCTATGAGTATGTGTGTGAGTGTGTGTGTGTGTGTGTGTGTGTGTGTGTGTGTGTGTGTGTGTGTG
>CAIGQQ010030677.1:154114-164686 GCA_903798035.1 Danio albolineatus
TTATTATTATTATTATTATTATTATTATTATTATTATTATTATTATTCATTCATTCATTCATTCATTCATTCATTTTCTTTTCGGCTTAGTCTCTTTATTAATCCGGGTCGCCACAGCAGAATGAACCGCCAACTTATCCAGCATTTGTTTTACGCAACGGATGACCTTCCAGCAGCAACCCATCTCTGGGAAATATTATTATTATTATTATTATTATTATTAATTTATTTTTTTGTTATTATTATTATTATTATTATTAATTCATTCATTCATTTTCTTTTCAGCTTAGTCCCTTTTTAATCAGGGGTCACCACAACAGAATGAATCGCCAATTTATCCAGCATATGTTTAATGCAGTGGATGCCCTTCCAGCCAGAACCCAACACTGGGAAACACCCATACACTCTTGCATTCACACACATACACTACGGCCAATTTTGTTGGCCAATGCAAACACGGGGAGAACAAACCAACTCCAGACAGATATGCCAACTGACCAGCTGGGGCTCAAACCACCGATTATTATTATTATTATTATTATTATTATTATTATTATTATTATTATTATTATTATTATTATTATTATTAAACAAACACACTAAATTAATAAAATATATAAAATAAAATAAAATAAAATAAAATAAAATAAAATGAAATGAAATAAAATAAAATAAAATAAAAATAATAAAATTTTCTCAAATGCTAGAGTAATTGGCAGCTGATTCTGCTGTGGTGACCCCAGATAGATCAGGGACTAAGCCAAAGGATAGTAAGTGAGTGAGTGATAATACTATGTACATCAGGTGATTGTGCAAAAGTAAAATGAAGAGATTTGTGCAGAAAATGCACAGTATGATCAAACTGCATTGCAGGCATCCAATACTGTCAGAATGAATCCCCTGGAAAACTAATCATGTGACCAGAATTGCTGGTTTAATGAGTAAAACTATGCAGTTTGTAAAATGGCATGTGCTGTGAGGGACAAGCATGAATGGGAGAGTCAACAGAAGATCTAAAGCCCGTCTTGTGTGATGTTTTAGGGGCATGAGTGACTCTGGTGGTCTCAGGGGTTCAGGAGGGCTTTGCTTTTTCATCTGTGTATCCAGGCTCTCTGGAGACTGAATAGGACACACACCGCCCCAGGACCAGCAACACAAACCCCGCTTTAACAGGCTCTCTGTGGCTGTTGATCGCAGATTTCTGCAGGCCTTTGTACAGACAAAGAAAGAGAGAGAGAGAGAGAGAGTGAGAGAGAGAGAGAGAGAGAGAGAAAGAGAGAGATTCTGCTACTAGGTCTACCGAATAACTTATTTTGAAACTTATCAGAGGCAAATGCTATGTTGGAATAAGCTACCAGTTGAACATTTTAAATGATTTAGATTGTTTTAACGTTTGTTTTAACGTTTTAACAATTTAAAACAAACTGGGTCTATTTCAATTTATTTTAAAACATTTATTCTCATAATGCAAAACTGAATTTTAAGCAGCCATTAACCCTGTGTGTGATATTACTACAGTCTCACTGATATGCTGATAATCTCATTGTCTCATACAGTATATGAGACATTCTACTAGAAATGTACATCATCTGTCCTTGAAATAAAAACATAAATACAGTGAATAAAAAGTATTTTAGCCCCAAAAATGTCTAAAATGGACTGATGGTTTACTTCTGTGAGTTGTTCTGCAAAGGAATTTGTCATTCATTTGGTTCGCAGATTTTTTTTTTCTTTATTAAAAACACTTTACAAATGTACAAACCCTGTCATTGTCATTGTCCTCAGCCCAATTAAACCTACAGCTTTAATAGTTTTGTTATGCTAAACTTGTTATGGAAAACCTTCAGAAATAGCCATCATTCACATCAAATGATTAAAAGCATGAAATTATAAATGCATACTATTGTCCCTATGATTCTGTCAGTCCTGTCACATTTACATTAAATTTAACATAAAATGCATGCAATACACATTTAAGGCAATGACTCAGAGGAATCAATGAATTGTATGATTTTATGAATTGTATGATAATACAATAATTTAATCCCAATAATTACATTATTTATATTTACAATATGATGACAAAGGTTAACTTTTTAAATTTGATATTTTGGATATTTTAAATATTTTGATATTTTATAAATACTATTACATATTGTTTTACACCTCACAGACACAGGACAGGAGGACATTTTCATTTATCTTTGACTCCTGGAGGAAATTCCACAGAAATATTAAGAAACAATGATAGTTAATTCAGTGGTTCAATGATAATTAATGATGATTATTAACACAAAGTCAACATATCACAATGATTTAAATGCATTACAATAGAAAAAAGTAGTAAGATAGTAATGTTATAATATTTCACTATTTTGATTTAGTGAGCATAAGAAAATATATAAAGAAAAAAGAACATGTTTTAAAATAAGCTTCTCCTGCTTACCAAGGCTGCATTTACTTAATCAAAAATACAATACAAATTGTAAAATTGTGAAATGTTATTGCACAAGTTATTGCATAACTGTAGTTATAATTTAATTTCATCATTTTTCCAGATTTTAAAGATGAATATTTAGCTTCATTACTTAGCCACGTGATCCTTAAGAAATCACTCTAATATTATTATTATTATTATTATTATTATTATTATTATTATTATTATTATTATTATTATTATTATTATTATTATTATTATTATTATTATGGTAATAGTAATAGTAATAGTAATAAAACCAATAATGACTGGAGGAACAATTTCATTTGAAACTACATACTATAAGAAAGTGTGACATCCCCGGCTCATTCTTGCTGCTCCACCTACCAGTCTCTCACCAGCACGCTCTCTCTGCACCAATCAACGTTTCCTATCTCCAGCTCCCTCTCATCAAGCCCGATCACTATCACCAGAATATTAATCCCACGCACCTGATCCCCCATATAAACCCTGAAATCCCAGTCATTCGTTGGCTGGGACAAAAGTTTGACGGTTCCACTCACCTTCTCCTTAACTCCTCATCTTTCATTGATGTTTCACCCGTTTCTGAGCCTGTTTAACCTGAGGATGTTCCTTCAAACCTGTGGATGAAAACTATCAAATAAGGGAAGTGACTTTACTCTGTCTGATTGAAGCTATCTGTTTACAACGTAAACAACTTTTCCCCCACTCAAGAGCAAAGACTTTCACTTACCTGCTTAGTCTCCTGATTTGTGCACTACATGTTTGAATAAATTGATGAAAAGAGATAACCCTCCTCGTCCTCATTGTCTGACCATGACAGAAAGCAGTTATTTGTGAAGTTTCACAAACTAATTTCGAGAGGAGCATGTGATATGATTGACTACATTGACTGATCCCTATTGCTAATCATTAGCTAGCCTATCAGATTTTTTTTAATGCCTTGATGAACAGAATAATTTTCTTTTAAAAAACATGAAAAAAACTATTATTACTATTATTAGTATTAAATTATTATTTATTTTCTTCTTATTATTATTAGTTGTAGTAGTAGTAGTAGTATTCACATTATTTTCTTCATGAAAAGCTAAGAATTCAAAAGCTGAATTGCAATCAATCATCATAATCATCATCATTTTTTAAAACGAATACAAATAGCAGCAGCAGCAGTAATTCTTGTGTAATTCAGAACGAGAATTTCAGTCCGTTTCATCACAAATATTGCAACAATTACACTTTTCTGATTAATAATGAAAAAAGAAGTGTACTAAAGTGTAAATTGATCCTCTTGACACAACATCAATATGCAGGGTATTGAGACCATAAGACTGATCTGCTCATCTCTAGGCGAGACTGTGCATTAAAGGGATTTTTAGCAAGCGAATGACTTTTTTTTCTACATTGACTGGAGATGAAGGATGTGTGCTGTATTCATGAGGCAGTGATGGCACGTGAGCGAGCGAGTGCGCTTTGCCCTATCTGTTAGTGTGAAGGGTACTCAGATTCCTCTGGCACTGGGCCTGCTTGGCTGCGCTCTGACTGGCTGTTGTTTTTATCAGGCTTCTTCACACCAGGCTTGACTCGGGGCACACAGCCTGTGGATAAGTGAAACAAACACAGCCTGTGCTTAGCAACACTGTGCGGCGTGGCTGGAAGGAGCCTGATAACCAAACAAGTCAGCAGAGGGACAGTGGTGGAACCCGAGGGCCTCACAGACACAGGACAGGAGGACGTAAGACTAAAACCAGCAGACATAGGAGGACATGCCTTTCATACTGGGCAAAACTCACTGAAAACATGCTGCTTTTTTTGTACAAAAGGACTGGAGAGAGTGTACAGTAATGATAAGCAATACAAAACACTTCTCGATCAATAATATTCTGTTTTGATAAATATCTGTTCAGTGTCCTAACAAAACGTGAAGAGCGATTTGGCTGTACGAACCAAACGTAATGTAAAATGACAGAAACATTTAAATACCAGCCACTCATTTAAATACCAGACACCACACTCCTAATGAATTGGTGAGGTTTATAATTTAACCGATTCATATTAAACCTCTTTAACATTATTATAAGTACAGTGCAAAGACAACATGACAAAATATTTAACTAATTCAGTCATAAATTATAATTTTTTCTATAACAACCTTACTTTCTGAACCTGTACCTTTTCACCCGAGGTCTTTCTGCAGGATTTGTTAGATGACCTCATTGCTATGCTGAATGTATCTGTACTGTATGAAGGGAGGTACTTATAAACACCTACTCATGCTTCTGCAATGCAATATTGCGAGCCCACTCACAAATCAATTTTCATAAAATGACTTTTACCTTCACTTTCTATTTCAGTATTGATTGTAGTTATGAGACTGGATGCAAAGTCAAGCTAATTAAGGAAATACGATTGATTTTATTTCACCCATGAGCCGGAAGGAACCAGTTTGGGCAAACTAAATCGAACAAGAAGAGACTCACTGACCTGAAAACCTTTTAATGAGGCAACAATAAAAAAAGTAGACGCACCAACTCATGATGCGGAGCTCAAAAGAACTGACAATTAATTAATCATAAGACAAGAGTTGGCATAAGTGCTTACTGTAGAAGAATATTTAAACATCCAGCGATTACTGCAGTACTGCTTTGTTCAAGAAACTAAAGTTGGTGCATTAATATACTGTAGAATTCAGTCGATTTTTGCATATAACAACTATTTTACTGTGGCTTCAATTGCAAGTTAGGCAGAATGTAGAGTCTGTGCTAAACTTTTAAATAAATAATTACACTTAATTACATGTTATACAATATAAATCACATTTAAAAAAGTCCTTTAAAGAAAAATATAAAGTTTACTGTACTGTATATACATAAAGATGAACTTGCAAATGTAAGCATTCTGCCAATATGGATCATCATTTTTTTATATATATCACCATACACCAAGCAATATTGTGCGCATCCATTGGAAATAACAAACGTGTGTGTAGAAAAGTTGGGATATGTGAACGGCCCCTAAGGCTGCCCTCATTTGTGATCTCCAGCAGTTGATCTTTTTTTTTTTTTTTTTGCACCGACATGCTGGATTCACCTGATTTGTTGACATATGGGTTGCTGATCCATTCCCTGGCAGTTCGTGGGTCCTTCACTGGGCCTTTTCCCCTTCGCAAAGAAACTTTCCAAAGATGTCTGTTTCTTACTCATTTTGCTAGCTTGTGGGTTAAATTTTGGTGCTCAAGTGACTGAGATGTAAAATTTTAAAAAAGTAAATAAAATAAACAAAATAAAAGATCATTCAGACTCAGCTGATAAATTCACTCATTCATTTTCTTTTAGGCTTAGTCCCTTTATTAATCTGAGGTCATCACAGCGGAATGAACCACCAACTTATCCAGCATATGTTTTACGCAGCGGATGCCCTTCCAGCTGCAACCCATCTCTGGGAAACATCCATACACATTCATTCACCCACGTACACTATGGACAATTTAGCCTACCCAATTCACCTGTATCATGTCTTTGGGCTTGTGGGGGAAACCGCTGCACTCGGAGGAAACCCACGCAACCACGGGGAGAACATGCAAACTCCACACTGAAATGCCAAATGACCCAGCCGAGGCTTGAACCAGCGACCTTCTTGCTGTGAGGGAATCGTGCTACCCACTACGCCACCGCGGCGCAGAGAGAAACATTAAATAATTAATTCTTTAATCTAAATGACTCAAAAAAACGTTATTAAGCAGTCGGAGAGGACAAAATTAGATCTAAACTGGCTGCAAAATATTTATAAACCATTGGAAATGGCTAATCAATTAATTTGTCTTAATAAAAAATGATATACGTTTTATTCTTGGATTTTGTGAGATATTGTCTGTTTTTATTTCATTTTTCTGTCATTTATATCTCATTTGCTGTATATTTTATTAATTTGATGATTTTGATGATACAAAATGCTTCTAAATAGCATAAAAGTAATAGAAATAGTGGATTTCTAACTTTTGTAACGTTAATGAAAAGAAACAGAGTAAGAGTTTCTTAATAAATTTAAAAATTGTTAAAAATCGAATTATGTTTTGTTTAAAAACAAGTATATGTCAAACCTTGAGGAAATACTGATATTGTTGCTCATTATTAATAGAAAAGCAACCAAGCAACATTGCTTTGCAAGCATGCTCTACAACATTGCTCAAAAAGTTGCTCTGTGTATCATCAGCATCAGAGTGAGTGGCTGTTTCTCAATTCCAAGAACGCAGAGAATGATCTCGTGTTCTTGTGGAGACCGGTCTTGCCAGATCACATCGGAAGAACGAGCTCGGGAGACCGCGAGGACAGAGAACGCGTCCTGTAAGGAATGAGATGCGTTCTTCCTGATGGTCACATGACCCTCACGCATCTTTAACCGAAAATCTTTTTAAACATTACAGCATCTATACAGCCATTTATTGTTTTCCCCCGTTTCACAATATATGTTATGCATAAAGACTTCAGAAATATACACTGCACATCACAAATAAAACAGATTTTAATACGAATTTCAACAAACAAACACCCTTAATGTGTTTATGCCTTTATTAAGATTTTCACGTTAATGTTTACTGTCACCGTCTCATTTAGGGAAACTCCTGGAGTAAATAAGTGTTATCTCTGAACTTTAATAATAAATCTATATAAAATGCTGCGCTTCCCACCTCCAGCCGCAATGACTTCTGAGACTTCTAGAGCGAGTTCAGTGCTCAAGTCTGCTTCGGTGCGTCCTTGATAACAAGAACACATCCGGGAACTTTCATGCGTCCTCCGTTCTTGCGGTCTTGAGTATTGGAACTGAACTTCGGCGGATGTTGATGACGTTACACGAGAACATGAGGACGCAAGACCGCTGAAGAACGCATATTGAGAAACAGCCAGTGTTTTGTTCCGATTGGCCTGCTATTCACCAGGAGTTCACACTAATGGGATTTACATGAGATCAAGGAAATGTTCTCAAACTCAATGAAGCTCACAGTATGTCATTTCCATGTACTGAAATTGCCTTGGTACAGTATATGCAGGTTTTTATTCTATTGCACCTTTAAGTAATTTAGACAAGTGTGACCAAACTTTTAGCAAATATTTGCTGGGAACATACAGGATTATAAGAGTTTATTTGTTTGTAAAAACGCCACCAACAACAAAAAAATTGTCTTTCTCTCTCATGGTGGGCTGTCATCATTCCATGGCTCTATGGATGGCACACAGCTGTGAGAAACCTCTCAGCGGGGACACATCGTTTCCATCTGTCCTCTACCCAGGGTGGCGCCTATCTAGAGCAGCACAGCGGCTGTGCAAGCTCCGAGAAAGTAGGGGGTGAGCGTATACGCAAAAACAGAAAGAAACCACATTATGCACCTGTTCCAAATTTTCCAACTCTCACAATTTGTCATGGTCATTTTGTGCCGCTAAAGGAATTTTACTCACCTGCACCTGGTTTAAATGGAATCGCTCTTAGGAGGGGACGCCGGCAGAATTCATAACCAAATTCTCCCACTGCTACACGGAAATATAAATGGCACCTGTTAACCGCATCTTGGCTGGTGTACCTTGTAAGGGAATCCACACATCTCGACATCTGCTTGAGTATCGACAGATGAGATGATAGATGTTTTGCTACACACTGAAGAATAGCGTATGGACATCATCCAAGAAATATTATCAACACTCGGTGAAAGTGTGTGTTATGTGAATGGCTGTTTGGGAGTTTGTGTATGTCAGACGGCGCACTCAATTTAGCAGGTGCGCTTCGACAGACTTGAATTTGCTCCAAGTCGGTGGTGAAAAAAAAAACGCAAGAAGCAGGCAGAGCGACAGAGATAGAGAGGCTATGCATCTGTGTGAGGTGCTGACAGATGGGGACGGTTTAACTTCTAGAGTTCGGTTAAGATCCCGAGCTTCCCTGGGCTTGTCTGTGCCAAGCAGGTGCACGCGAAAATACCAGAGAGAAAGAAAAACTTCAGCTGCTTTTGCTTTCAGCGGTTGTTAAGGAGTCATTCATAAAAGCTACTTTCCGGTTGAGAGCCAGCCAAGGCCAAGAGTGTTGGTATTCTTTAATGGACACTCCATTTCTACACAAAATGTATGGCTAAACAGATGCACTCACACAAACAGGGACCCTTTTATCAGGGCAACATAGCCATTACCTTTATATGCCATTTATCTCTCTCTTTATTTATATGGATCTGTAATTGTGAGATGCTCCGCAGTGCATCTTCAATGAACAGTCTGGCCTTTTGACTATCAGCATCAAGCATGATGCACATTGCAGGTTATTTCCAGCCAGATCTGTCCTCTTAGACACAAAGAGACCATTTGAAATGAATGCAATGAGCCTAGGGAGGTAAATATAAATGTATAAATACATAATACAGTCCTGAGAGCGATGCAGATTATGTGTTCAAGGATATCTTGTTTATGTGTCTCCCACCAAATTCTTGAATATCTTTTAATATCCCTATTCATGAAATTGTGTCTCACTGGGACATCTGTATGAATAATTTTGCATGGCCCCTCATCAATAAAATGCACGTATTCATGATTTATTCATGACAGAAGGCTGAGTTCAGTGTTGACCTATGTATCCGGGAACCTGCTCTCTATGTGATCAGTCATATGATAGACTATTTTTTACAAAAATATGTGTGTTAAAATAAACTGCCAAACTAACATACAATGTGTAGTAGTAGCAAAAGAAAATAATTAAAATTATATTAAGTAAGTAATGCGTAATTTATATAGCGCATTTATTGTGTATGGCCATACACCCAAAGCACTTTACAATCATGAGAGGGAGGTTTCCCCCACTCCACCACCAGTGTGCAGCATCCACTTGGATGTTGCGACAGCAGCAACAGGACAACGGCGCCAGTGTGCTCACCACACACCATCTATAGGGGGAGTGGAGAGACAGTGACAGAGCCAATTCAGTGGACGGGTGTGATTAGGAGGCCATGATTGGTAAGGGCCGTTGGTGGGAATTTGGCCAGGACACCAAGTGCCATGGGATTTTTCATGACCACAGAGAGTTAGGACGGTGCTCACTGACTGTTTAGTGTCCCCTTCATTATACTGGGACATTAGGACTCACACAGTTGAGCAGGTTGAGCCAGCTGGCCTCACTAGCACCACTTGCAACAGCAACCTAGTTTTCCCAAGTGGTCTCCCATCTACGTACTGACCAGGCTCAGCCCTGCTTAGCCTCAGTGAGTAAACAGTCTTGGGCTGCAGGATGATATGGCTGTGGCCAATTTTGCTTGGATTGATCACTATTGTAAACTTTTTTTATTAATTAATTAGTTTATTAATTTATCAGTCAGTCAGTAAGTCTGTCTGTCTGTCTTTCTGTCTGTCTGTCTGTTTGTTCATTCATTTTTGTCAGTGATGAAATCATGAATGAAAGCACTCTGTTTAACGATTATATTCATAAATGCAACAGGGAAAAAAAAAATTATTTCACAGAAATTTCATGTAACCAGCCAATCAGGTTGGCTATTTTCAGGAAGTTCAATTCAATTAATCTTTATTTCTTTAGCGCATTTACAATGTGAATTGTGTCAAAGCAGCTTAACATAGAAGTTCTAGTAAACTGAAACTGTGTCAGTCCAGTTTTCAGAGTTGAAGTTGAGTTTACTTCAGTTCATTCATTCATTTTCTTTTCGGCTTAGTCCCTTTATTAATCCGGGGTCGCCACAGCGGAATGAACCGCCAACTTATCCAGCATTTGTTTTACGCAGCGGATGCCCTTCCAGCCACAACCCATCTCTGGGAAACACATCCATACATTCTCACTCACACACATACACTATGGACAATTTAGCTTACCCAATTCACCTATACCACATGTCTTTGGACTGTGGGGGAAACCGGAGCACCCGGAGGAAACCCACGCAACCACGGGGAGAACATGCAAACTCCACACAGAAATGCCAACTGGCCCAGCCGGGGATCGAACCAGCGACCTTCTTGCTGTGAGGCGAACGTGCTGACCACCAGGCCACCGTGGCGCCTTAGTTCAGTTCAGTGTGGTTTAATTTATATATATATATATACATACATACATACATACATACATACATACATACATACATA
>CAIGQQ010030677.1:165086-175566 GCA_903798035.1 Danio albolineatus
TGACACGTGGCCAAGTATGGCTACTCATACTCTGAATTGGCCATCCAAGTGCACACATACAGCAGTAAACACATGCAAACTGTTGTCACGCACTGCAGTGCCCAGGGAGTAGTTGGGAAATCAGTGCCTTGCTGTAGGGACTCGCCTTAACCATACTGTTGAGAGTGGTGTTTATGCACTCTCATCACCTACAAGTCCTAGCTTAACTTTCTAATTTCTGTACCAATTTATTATTATTGTAGAAAAGTATGAATAATTAGAATTCATATAATATAAATTATTTACTATCAACAGTCACCTCACAGCAAGAAGGTCGCTAGTTTGAGTCCCGGCCTGGTTGGTTGGCATTTCTATGAGGAGTTTGTATGTTCTCTCCGGGTGCTCTGGTTTCCCTCACAGTCCAAAGACATGCGCTATAGGTGAATTGAATAAACAAAATTGGCCGTAGAGTATGAGTGTGCGGGTAAATGCCAGCGTGTATGGGTGTTTCCCAGTACCTGGGTTGCTAGGTACCGAGTCACTTTTCTCCCAGCTAATTGGTCACCATTATCCCTGACCACAATAATACCAGCTATAGAGTAGGTTAACCATTTCACGAGTTCACACTTAAAAGAATAAAGCATTTTTGGTGCTGTCTAAGGAGAGGGCTCTGAGCTCGAAAAAGACACCCAAACTTGTGTCATTCCCCTTGTTGGAAAAATGAGAGATGTTGGGGTCTGAGTGAAACATCTAGCCCGGCCCCAGAACGCTCCTCCTGGGTAGACTTTGTTAAAGTGGTAAGGTGTCTGTGTGGCGGAGGGATGCTAGAGTCATAAGATAACGAAGGTAGGACAAGTTTGGTATTTATAGAGGTTTGGGATTATGCTGATCAGATAATAGAATGATTGTCAAGGATGTATTAAAATTGTTAAAACATCTCCACATGCTCCTCTCAAAATTTGTTTATAAAACGTCACATAGTTTAAGTTACCATGACAACAAAACCTGATTAAATCACATATCCCAATGTTGGCTGGTATGGTCAGTATAAGATATTAGCCACATTTAAAGTCTACCTAAGTTAGAAAGGTCATACTTTATTTTGACGGTAAGTTTGTTGAATTTAAGTTACATTGCATCTCCATGCCAACTAATTCTCATTAGATTATGAGTAGACTGTTAGGTTGGGGTTAGGGTTGGGGTTAGCATTAGTGTAAGTTGACATGTACTTGCAAAGTTACTTATAGTCAGTTAAATGTCTGTTGAATGTCACTATCAACAGATATTACGTAGACCATCTACTAATACTCAAATGGACCATCAAAATAAAGTGTTACCAATAGAACTTGCTTACACTTTTTATTCAGCTGATGTACTTCCAACTGAACTAGGTTATTGAGTAGTGGATTGGGCGTTTTGCGCATCACTGCCCCTTAGGAATGGTAAAAGGGATGTGGTTAAGAATATTGTGGTTAAAGCCGCCAAACTGACATCAACAGAGAAGGACCGCCACTCCAAACGTTGAAGCAAATGGTCAGACTTTGTTTGAGGATTACCAACACAAGCATATTTTTTCAGCGAACTAACTTGCAAGGATCAACTGTTAGCCAAAAGAATAACAATGTGCACTAGCAAAATAAATATTGTAAATTTAGATTTTACATGGACTTATCAAAAAATATCTCTGCAAAAATCAGAATGGAGCACTGAAGCTCATAGAGTTAACATAGTCTAATTGATTAAACTAATGAGTTTACTTTCTGGTAAGACAATAGCCAATCTGTTGCTGGTCTACCAGCTGTGGCCAGCTTTACTAAAAGAAAACAAGGTCAACATCAGGTCTACCAGCTGGTAGTCCATCCAATCAACCACTGAGTCCATCTGGCCATTTAATGACCATGTAAAACCAGCTACTTTACCACCAGAAGCTGATTTACCTCGACTTTTAAGCAGAGCATATATCTTCTCCATTTAAAATATTCTCACTTCCCGCTAGCTCAACACGTGCGCTTATGGAAAAGTGTGTTATTTTGTCATTGAGCTCCACTGCTTGGTTAAAATCCTAATTAAGCTCTCCCCTGTGCTCTCGCTGTATCTGTTTGCTGAGGAGAGGCTGTGCGCTGCTGATAGGCGGATCTCTCTGACACGGCTAGTCTGGTCTGGTGCTGCGGAGGGGCTGAGAGCAGCAGCCGCTAGCCGAGATAAGACCACGCTAGCCGCTTGCATAACGTTCCCCTCCATCCTGACCTTATCGCAGAGAGCAAAGCAGGTCTGGGTCACGCCACCGCCGCCATCACTCCGGTGCAGAGGAAGACAGGGCCACAGAGATTATAGAGAAATCATTATCTCCCTTTCTCCAAAAACACATTTAATACCTGACAACATCTGATACACTCACACTTATAATCACACACCTGGACATATTTGCAGCATATGCACACTAATGCCCTGAAAGTTTACTTCTAACTTCATATCACTGATGTCCGGTAATGTCTCATGATCGGAAGATGACTTGAAGAAACAAAATAGGCTACTGTTAGGTGTGCAGGTTTGATTTTCGAGCCTCATCTCATAAGGAAATCTAACTACTTTATGTATTGTCAGAAAAGTGGCTAATTTTTTATGAATCCATATGATCTAATTTGTGTGAAAACCATAGACTAAAAGATATGAACGTAGAATCCATGACGTCACCCAAAGGTTTCTGAACAACGCAAAAGAAGCTATAAGTAGCAGGCACGTGCAGATGGGGGGGGCTTTGGGTGCTTGAGCCCCTGCCCTTTTTTCTCCTGGAGAGAAAGTGCCCTTTTTCCTGGGGATAATAAATATTTTTTAAATACAAATAATAATGTAATATATGTGGATACATTATAATGCGTGTTCTATTTAAGGACAACTTTCCCTGTTAAACATTTTTTTAAAAACTAAATTTCAAAGTGTATCTTAATTGGTTTTAATCTACCCGCTCCAAGCGAGCCTCGAACCGACGATTTGAAAAGTGAAACCACTTGCGAGGCGAACGCCCTAATGAGGACGCTATTTACATTGTTGCTCTGCCCTCAAAAGTCAGTGGAGTAACGTCTCTCAATGCCTGTGTCCGCACTACACACGGACTGCATCTGGGCCATGGCTTACAGTCTGGTCCATACACACACTGCAGACGGAGTGTGCGTAAAACAGGTGTTACTAGCTGACCTCTGTAACGGCAGCGCGCTATGATTGACAGAACCGCTGATGTAAATTCATCCGTCATTCATCTATAGTGTATGGAGGTGAGTAACGGTTAACAAAACACTACCTGAGGCTCAATTTCAACGTCAGCTATTTATTCAAGCGTTCAAAAGCAAATAGACAATTTTGTCTTGCTAACATCCTCCATTTAATAAGTTAGCTAAAGTTTAGCCTGGGCAATATCACAGGCATACAGGCTATTAGCTGAGGCTAACGTAATGGAGAAATGACAGATGGATAGTTAATATATTCCCCTCTCGTTTTATTCAGAATATATCATGTTAATTGAAGCTATAAAAACATATAGGCTAACTATATGGCTATCACTGTCCTACATTCTTCACAATATTTTATTTTGTTCAAAAAACTCAAACAAAAATAATAGATTGAAGAGGGATAGTTCACTCAAAAATGAACATTTACTCACCCTCAAGTGGTTCCAAATCTTTGTTTCTTTATTTTGTTGAACACTAAAGAATTACAGATTAAAGCAGATATTTTAAAGAAAGCTGTAAACCTGAAATCATTGACTTCCAGAGTAGGAAAAACAAATACCATGAAAGTCAATGGTTACAGGTTTCCTGCTTTCTTCAAAATATTATTTTGTTCAACAGAAGAAAAAAGTCAAATAGGTTTGGAACAAGTACAAGATGATTAAATGATGACAGAATGTTCAGTTTTGAAGGAACTGTCTTTTTAAGGGGGAGTATATGGTGAATTTAGGGTGAAATATCCTTTAATATATTTTATTTATTAAAGTACAATAATTATTGTTATTTAATAAAAAGTGCCCTTTTTTCCATTTGAGCCCCTGCGCGTTAAAAGGTCTCTGCACGTCCCTGATAAGTAGGCGTGGCCAACCGGCACCGAACGCAGGATACCGAACAAAGGGCGGAGCTACAGACACATGCTGGCATTTTGCTTAGACAGACTTTTCTTTGGCAGAAAAGCTTAATGCTTCATTACCTGCGACTCGTTTGTGTTGTGACCACATGTGCTTGATTGTATATCAATAAAGTGTGTAGCCTTTTAAGAACAGCCTCTTATGACGTTTTTCTCCAGGAGGAAAACGCAAATTACTTCCCTTATAGTTAAAATATAGTATGTGTTAGTAAATGCTAAGCTAATTATGAACTCCAGGCATAACACTGTATGAAAATGTTTCAGACATGGGCATACATTTCATTCAACAGTAGAAGGGGACAATAAATATACAATTTCTCATGAGCAATTTTTTGAGGGGGACACAAATAATACAGTCAACTTGTACTTCTAAAGATATGTCCCCACAGTTAAAAACTCTGGTTCTATCATTTTTATTGCAGCATGGAGACTGCGTCATTATTTTCAAAGTTTTTCTCGGGTTTAATGACAAAGCAGATTTTTCTTCAAAACTATTTATTGCATTTTTTATGTTGTGTACGGTCAACTGACCCATGATACAAAAGAAATGCAGGAAAAGATGTTTTCTATGTGCGTAATAACTAACTTGTTTACATGACACTTAAATTGACAAATCATACTGTAAATTGGTGAGCCTGTAATGCTCATCTGCGGAACAATAAACATTACAGAAATTGCTCATCCAAATAAAAATTTGGATTTGGTCATTTTCCTTTCACACCCTTACCTGACACTGTACATCTGATTGACCCTGCTCTGCCTGTCCCTCAATCATTTCTTTCTCCTTTGCCTGTAATTAACATTGTGACTTTAGTATTTTCATCAACACACAAATTATTAAAGCCAAATTGCCTTAATATGTGAACTTTTTGTATTTATTGGCTTTTAAGTGCACTGAAAAATGATCTTATGTCCTCTTTCCTTTTCTCTGTCATTTTATCTAGTCACTGCAAGGCAAGATTAAACACAATGGTAATTCAAAGCGCTTTACATAAAGTACGTATAAAAAATAATCACAACAATAAAACAAGGAATTAAAAAAGGTTAAAACTGTTGTTTTGAATTAAAGTCATGTATGAACAGAATAGAAATTGATTATACAAAAATACAGTGAGGTCAGTTCGGACATAGCACAGTGCTCATTTAGCAAATGCACAACTAAACCAATGTGCTAATTGTGGCCGTTAATGTTAAGTTAACATTATGCCAACTTGTCGCAAATAAAACAATGCATGTGAAACAGCTTTGGCACGTTAGCTGCAGTGCACTTTGCAACAAGCTATTGTAAACAAGCTAATGTTAACTAGGTATTATTTAAATCTTTAATATAGCAGACAAATGGAAAATACATCGGTAATTTGCAGTTTTGCCGCAAAAAAATGTATGAATGTGTCTGCATCAACTACATTTAAGAGAATCGCTTTATTTAAAGTGAATAAAATACCCTCCCCTTACTGAAGGTCCACATGAATTGAGGCGTAGCCACACACCTGACTTGTGTGTGTGTGTGTGTGTGTGTGTGTGTGTGCATGTGTGTGTGTGTGTGTGTGCGCGCATAGTTGCTGAGATGAACTGGGAAAACAGGCAGTGGACCAAACCACTGTGAGGAAGGGGAGGGGGAACTGTTAACAGCTGTAAAAATGGCCAATTTACCATTGCAGTCAAAAATCATCTGGATTTCCTGGAGCCAGCCACCAAAGGTGAGTCAATGAATTGCAGTTAGTTACTTCCGTGTTGGCTTCCCGAGGGAGAGCGGGAGGTTGCAGCTTGATGAAAACGTACAATTTTTAAATGGAGTCTCCCCAAACCCCACCCCTTATTCGGGCTTGAGCAAACTGTATTAAAATGTACAAATGAGATTATAAAACGTATACAAATTACCGTTTAAAGTATTCTAATTTATTGAAATAATAAGTTATGCATATGTTTCGTTTCATTCTTAATGACATGCACTGGTGAATTGTTCATCACAAAACTGGCCATGTCAGCTAACAAAATCAGTTTTGATTTCTTGGGGACTTTAAGGGAATGTTATTGTATATTAAGCACTACACTCTAAAAAAAAAAAGGTGCTAAATAGCACCAAAACTGGTTCTTTGGTCGTAACGAGGGGGGAACCTTTTTTGGTGCTATACAGCACCTTAAAAAAATAGGTGCTATATAGTACTTTTGTCAAATGGTGCTATATAGCACCTATATTTTAAGGAACTCATAATGTTACTTTACCCTTTCCGCAAATAAAACCGGCATAAGAGTTATGAGAATTAGCTATAAGAACAAGTGCTTACCAGTAGTAGTGGTGCTATATAGCACTTTAAACCCCCCAAAGAACCACTGAAAAACCTTTATGGTGCTTTAAATGTTCTTTAAACAGTAAAAGTGCTATATAGCACCCTGACCACCTTAAAGAACCACTGAAGAACCACTGAAGAACCTTCATGGTGCTTTAAAGGTTCTTTACACAGTAAAAGTGCTAAATAGCACCTCAAATATCGCAAAGAACTTCTGAAGAACCACTGAAGAACCTTTTTTTTTTAGAGTGTATGCATTCATTCATTCATTTTTTTCGGCTTAGTCCCTTAATTAATCAGACAGTCGCCACAGCAGAATGAGCCGCCAACTTATTTAGCATATGTTTTATGCAGCGGATGCCCTTCCAGCTGCAACCCATCACTGGGAAACACTCATTCACTCTTATTTACACACATACATTACGGACAATTTAGCTTATCCAATTTACCTATAGCGCATGTCTTTGGACTGTGGGGGAAACTGGAGCACCCGGAGAAAACCCACGCCAACACAGGGAGAACATGCAAACGCCACACAGAAACGCCAACTGAACCATCTGAGGCTCGAATCAGCGACCTTCTTGCTGTGAGGCAACAGCGCTACCCACTGTGCCACCACACCATCCGCACTATGCATTCGATTTTTTTTTTAATAAGTAAGAAATCTAATAGTACTATCTCAAATGATTCTCCTATAAAAACCAGTGAGATTAAAGATAATTAAAAGGAAAGAGATTAAAACGCACACATTTTAGACTTCTGTAAATATATGAATATTAGTATTATATCAGATTTTCAAGGCATCTGTGAAATATTATTATTGTGAATAATTTATAGTCGCATATTATCATTGACTACCTTTACATGGACATCAGTAATTAAATTATTTCATGTTTCATGTAATGTTGGGTGTTTAATTTTCAATTTGTTGACTTAAACTGCAGTTTGGCACTTTCACTTTCATTCAGGAACATTTTATGCGTGCCCTCGTGACAAACGAGATATTGGATGCGAGTATGAAATGTTGGAACAGTGTAGTTTTAATGTTATTTGATACCGCACGCCTTATGGGAAAAAAAAAACCCTCCACATTTCGTAATGCAGGTGTCTGTGGTCCTTCGATTATGGTGTTTACATGTCTGTACTGCACTTCAATAATGCGACTAAAATCGGCATACTCCATATGTCTTAATGCAATTTCTGTTTAGTTTGATTATGACTCCATATGTCTTCTATGCTATTTATCTTACTCCATATGTCTTTAGTTCAATTATGTTTAGTTGGATTGAGGTAATCAAAAATCACTGTTTACATGGTAGACTCTTAATCAGAGTATTGCCTTAATCATATTAAAATCGGATTATTGGTGTCCATATAAACGTACTCATTGTCTTATTTGGTTTCAGCGATTATTATATCGATTATTATATTGATATTACCTCAGACTTTTAGTTTATATTTTTAGTTTTCTTTGAGTCTCTATTTAAAAGTCCTTTGGATGTGTACTCTGTATGTGTGAACTTGCATGTGTACAATCATTTCCATATGAAATTATGTGGATTATGGGCAGGACAGAATCTGCGGACATTTTGTTTTGTAAATTTGATAAAAAATCTGCGGATTTATGCAGAATGATTTCGGGAGTATCATAACAAACTTAATATATGAATTAAAAAAAGAATACTTTTTTACTTTTATTCAATGTTTACGATGCAAATCCAATTAGATAGACTTTTTTTTTAGTAATAAAATCTCATAAAAAGTCTTTCATATGATATATCTACTAAAAGGCAGATAATTTTACTATACAAACTGTATTGTAAATAAATCTAATGAAAATTTTCATATTAGTCAATAGTATTACTGAAATTAATTTAAAAACTGAAGAAATCTAAAGTGCACAAGTAAATAAATAGACTTAATGATGGGCTAAAAATCTGCGGATTTCTGCTCGAGCAGATTCCGTGTGGGCCTAATTATCAGTTTCTTGTTTAGTTCTCCATTTTCCCATGGGTATTAATCAGATATTTTTATTGTAGTTTATATTCGATCAAAAATAGGTTAGGCTGTACATCAGTCTTGAGTTCTTTGATTATGTG
Source organism: Danio albolineatus (assembly GCA_903798035.1). Lineage (NCBI taxonomy): Eukaryota > Metazoa > Chordata > Actinopteri > Cypriniformes > Danionidae > Danio > Danio albolineatus. The sequence continues at coordinate 173,590 of CAIGQQ010030677.1, forward strand.
TCTTTTATTTTTTTGGGCTTTCTGAATGAGCTCTTTCTTGAATTTCTGATATTAAAACCATTTGTAGTACATTTGAAAACTCCTGCACTCCAAGTTGAATGTATGATGTATTAAATCATCAAATTCACTTTATGTCATATGCAATAATATGAAAAAAGCACGGTTGCCTCATTCGTGTGCATTACTATTGCTCAAAGTAAAAACAAAACAAAACAAAAAAATCTGAGACAAAATTGAGCAAGAGGAAAGTCCCTAAAAATGTGTGGTCATGGGGAAATAAAAATAGAGTTAAATTTAGACATAGTTACATCTCTGTTACAAAATTTCCACCTGTAACACATGGCCAAACTACCGTGCGCACACAGACACACACACTCACTACTCTCATATCCACTCTGCTGGCCACCATCTGTGTGAGTTTGGCAGTGACAGCCGGTGCATCTGTGTGCACATCCCCTTTCACTTCTGTCCTCAGAGTAAAGTGTGTGTGTGTATGTGTGTGTGTGGAGGCCAGTGGGTCACAGCTGTACGCAAGCTCATTTCTCAGTACCAGCATTACTGTGGCAGGCCGCAGCATTTGCAACAGCATATGTTAATTTTCTCAAATCTCTTTATTTTTGTCTTTCTTCATTATCTCTTTCTAAAAAAAAAGGTGGGGGGGGATCTTTGATGCAAGCTTTATTGCTTCTGCTAATACTTAAGATTATGGATCTGAAGCCAAATTAATCTATGTAATAAACTTTATCATTATAAAGAATGACACCATATCTAGATCTGTAGGATATTTAGGGAAGTTGTACTATTTCTTTACTGAGCAATCAGACCAGTTTTCACTATAAACAAGAGGTGGGCTCGTGTAACAACTACTCAGAATATATTAAAGGATTAGTTCACCCAAAAATGAAAATGTTGTTATTAATTAATCACCCTCATGTCATTCCAATCCTATTGTTTCAGAACACAATTTAAGATATTTTAGATGAAATCCTAGAGCTCTTTCATCCTCCATAGAAAGCAATGGTCAGAGATGGTCAAAGACCAGAAATAGATCAATAAACATTGTCAAAACATTCCATGTGTCTTCAGTGGTTAAACTGTAATCATATGAAGCTTCAAGAACACTTTTGTGTGCCAAGAAATTTCTTTGTTCGCCTGTGAGTACCTCATCAGATCAGGGTGCGTGTTTACTAAGGGCAATAAATGCACACCATGACCTGACACAGAAGTCATATTTAAATTGTCCACAAAACCGTTCTTGGAGCTTTTTACAGTTAAATTTGAATCGTGGAAAATTGTTTGTCGTTCTTTCCTATTGTTCTCCAGCCTCTGGTTAGTGAGTGAATGCCGCCTTGTTACAATCGCAGAGAGGCTATAAGTCACTTTCCAAAACCTTTTCAGTCAGAGTTGCTTGCTGGTGGAATGATCTTCCCATTCCCACATGGACTGTGAATTCTCTAGTATCAATCAAGCAACAACTAAAAACCCACCCTCTTCTCTCCTCCACCTCACCACAACGTAACCCCAAAACATTATTATATCACAGTGTGCCTCACATAAGTGAGTGGACTTGACAAACCACCTGTAGAAAACACAATCTTTCATCTCACTGACACTCTAACTGACACTAGCACCAGTTTTGCACATTTGCACCAGACACAGTTTTACAATCACTCTTTTATTAATTTTCCTTCGGCTTAGCACTTTATTAATTAAAGGTCGCCACAGCAGAAAGAACCGCCAACTATTCCAGCATATGTTTACACAGGGAATGCCCTTCCAGCCACAACCCAGTGCTGGGAAACATCCCTACACTCATGCAAACACACACAAAAAAAATTGTTTATCCAATTAACCTAAAGCACATGTCTTTGGACTGTGGGAGAAACCGGAACACCCAGAGGAAAGTTTCAGGAAACCCACACGAATACGAGGAGAACATGTAAACTCCACACAAAAATGCCAACTGGCCCAGCCAGG
>CAIGQQ010030677.1:180566-200316 GCA_903798035.1 Danio albolineatus
CTGGTCTCATCACAAAAGTATTGAAACCAGCAAAACCAGCAGTGAGAGAAGCAAGATCAGCACTGATCTTGCTGGTTTAAATGCTGATCCTGCTGGTCTCAATGCTGGTCTTTCTAGGTTTGAATGTAGATCTTGCTGGTCTCAATGCTGGTCTTGGAGACAAGTAAGACCAGCATTAAAACCAGCAAGACCAGCATTGAAACCAACAACACCAGCATATAGAGCATCAAAACATATGATAATTAGTAATAATAATTCCTTACATTTATATAGCGCTTTTCTGGGCACTCAAAGCGCTTTACACAATGGGGGGATCTCCTCATCCACCACCAGTGTGCAGCATCCACCTGGATGACGCGACGGTAGCCATTTTGCGCCAGATCGTACACCACACACCAGCTGATTGGTGGAGAGGAGACAGAGTGAGGAAGCCAGTTATGATCTGGGGATGGTTAGGAGGCCATGATGGACAGAGGCCAGTGGGCAGATTTGGCCAGGATACCGGGGTTCAACCCCTACTCTTTTTCGAAGAACATCCTGGGATTTTTAATGACCACAGAGAGTCAGGACCTCGGTTTAACGTCTCATCTGAAAGACGGCGCTCACTGAGCAGTATAGAGTCCCCTTCAGTATACTGGGGCATTAGGACCCACACAGACCGCAGGTTGGGCGCTACCTGCTGGCTTCACTAACACCACTTCCGGCAGCAACCCAGCTTTCCCATGTGGTCTCCCATCCAGGTACGGACCGGGCGCAGCCCTGCTTAGCTTCAGCGGGCGACCATGTGAGAGTTGCAGAGAGCTAGCTGCCGGCTGTTTTTCTCAGCAGGGAGCATGGCGGTAACAGAGAAACTCTGTGCCAAAACTAACTAGCTTGCATACAGCAGACATACGTCTCCAACCACCTATAGAAAATATGAGAAAAATAGGTAATTATTTGATTATTTGATATAGATATGTTGCTAGACAGACAGCTGATGTCAGACAGCTCAAAGCCTGGAATCACAGTACAGTATATGAAAGTAGCCAGTAGAACAGCATTTTACTAGCCAGCATCTGTAAGAGGCATCTACTCAGAGGAATTCTCATTTTACAGTTGTCTGGCGGTTCAGTTTATGGGAAATGATTAATGTAAGAGCCATTAATTTGAAAGTTCAAGGCTTATTATGACATCATCTTATTGCTGTTTCTTTTTAACTGTTCAAAATGCTTAATTTTGTCAACCTGGTATTTTTTACGATCATTTTATTTTAATGTTTTGTCATATTTGTAAACACACTGGGACACAGTAGTTTTGCTATTTATTGCACATTTTATTCCTCTAGTTCTATATTTACCTAATAAATCAGAAATCGCACGACATTTACCGATTAACAGTCAAGTAGATGCCAGCCGATGAAAGTCAGAACCGGACAGCAGATATGAGATTTCTGAGAAAATTGCTGCTCACAGATTTCTCTTTTTTTTTAGCTTCACTTATCCCACCGCAGTTGTTGGATATCAGATCATTTATGATATTTTGAGCCAGTTTTAATATTGAAAAGATCACAACAGACCTAAATCATCCACTTACGTATTGCTTTGCCATTAGCTTCTTCTTAAAGAAAACCACATTCTGAGAGAAATTATTGGTCACACTTTATTTTGATGGTCCGTTTGTTGCACTTCAGTTACATTGCAACTAATTCTCATTAGATTATAAGTAGACTGTTAGGTTGGGGTTGGGGGTAGGGTTAGTGTATGTTGACATGTACTTGCAAAGTTTCTTATAGTCAGTTAAATGTCTGTTAAATGTCTGTGTCAACAGATATCAAGCAGACAGTACTAATACTCAAATGGACCATCAAAATAGTGTTGCCAAATTATTTTTATTCAATCATTAGTACGGTACATTATCATTATATCCAGGGCTTTATATTAATGCTTTTCAAGGATCAGAAGGCAGAATAAAACGTCAGTAGCTGTGGGTGATTGATTGTATGACATTAAATGTTAGCAGCGATTGATAATGAATTATATATTATCAGTTGATGTTCATGCAGTCTGTCTGTTAGCCACACTGACCGCATGCATGCCCACCCAAAACAGTTTGGCTTCTTGCCTACCAGAGTTTCTCATCTCCTATAGTGAGTTTGTTGTGATGGGACGTTCGTTTTTTAATTGTTGGAACCAACAATACATCATAAAAACACAAGAAATTACACAGATCCTTGAAAAACTATCAATATTAACAGACACATACATACAATTAACATTTTCCAAGAGAGAGAAAAAACAGACACAAATAATTAAATACAGTGACATTACAATTACAATCATACAAATACATATGAGGGAAGCATCTCAATTCAAGGATTTTCTTTGAATACCTCTGTATAATATTTCAGAAACCAAAAATTACGGATTATTTCAACCCAAATCTGCAGGGATATTTTTTAACTAAATTAATAGGAACAAATTTAACCCAATGTTTGGGTTAGTCCATATTTTACCCAATTTGTGTGTAGTGTGTGTTTAAGTGTTTTTTACTATTCTTTAATTTTTTAAGGTTTTGTATGATCCTCAGTCACGTGTATGATGGCATTTTTCATTTTTTTCATGAATGAATTAATGAATGAATATAAAAATTAATTAATTCATTCATTCATTCATTCATTCATTCATGCAGTGATGCTTAGTGTTTTAAAATTTGCTCCATGAAATTCTTTCTATCCTATATGTTTTATTTTTGGCACCATAAAAACATTATTTTTTTGTCTTTTAGTAAAGTACTGTGTATTCACTTAACTTTGCAATGCAGAAATGAGCTCTTTTATGTGAATTGGTTTGGACTTGACAGTAAATGGTCAAACTACTTGTGCTACAGACCAGTGTTTTTATGGCAATTCAAAAAAATTATTATAAGATCAAAAAATACTGGTCTGTAACATCACCTATATACTATAACTATGTTTATATATAATAGTTATTAAATTATATATAGTTATTAAATAATAGTTAATTAAAGCCATTTAAGTTATGGCAACTAATAACCTTAACTTTACTGTTTTTGACTGCAGTGCAATATTGTGCACCTTTTGTAAAGCTGCTATGAAACAATAATTATTGTGAAAAGCGCTAAGTAAACTTGAACTGAATAAAATCAAGCAGCATAATGAGCTGTTTTGTATGGCTAAGAATCAATGGAACTGAGCCCCTACAGGGAACATTCTTACAACAATATTGTGTAAATGAAATGTTAGGCTATGAAATAGTCAAAATTACATTTTAATTCTTGCAAGACAGATTTTTAATTTTTTTTTTTGGAGAAAATTTTCTTGAAAAGTCTTTACAGAGTTAGTTGTGGATTCATTTTCTCATAATTTTGAGAGAAACATTATTAGAACAGTAATATAATGTGAATGGTATGCTCTGATAATAACTTAATAATGCTCTGAGAACACTAATAATTACATGAATAATATAATATAATATAATATAATATAATATAATATAATATAATATAATATAATATAATATAATATAATATAATATAATATAATATAATATAATATAATATAATATGGGATGACACGGTGGTTCAGTGGTTAGCAATGTTGCCTCAAAGCAAGAAGGTTGTTGGTTCGACTATCGAAAGGGTCAATTGGCATCTCTGTGTGGCGTTTGCATGTTCTCCCCTTGTTCGCGTGCGGGTTTCCTCTGGGTGCTCCGGTTTCCCCCACAGACCAAAGACATGAGCTATAGGTGAATTAAATAAACTAAACTGCCTGTTGTATATGAGTGCGTGTGAAAATGTGAATGTGTAAAGGTGCTTTCCAGTACTGAGTTACGGCTGGAAAGGCATCCACTGCGTAAAAAATATGCTGGAATAGTTGGTGGTTCATTCCACTGTGACGACCCCTGATAAATAAGGGACTAAGCTGATGGAAAATGAATAATAATATAATATAATATAATATAATATAATAGAATATAATATAATAGAATAGAATAGAATAGAATAGAATAGAATAGAATAGAATAGAATATGGGCGCCACGGTGGCCTAGTGGGTAGCACGTTCGCCTCACAGCAAGAAGGTCGCTGGTTTGAGCCTCGGCTGGGTCAGTTGGCATTTCTGTGTGGAGTTTGCATGTTCTCCCCGTGGTTGCGTGGGTTTCCTCCGGGTGTTTCCCCCACAGTCCAAAGACATGCGGTATAGGTGAATTGGGTGAGCTAAATTGTCCGTAGTGTGTGTTTGTGAGTGAGTGTGTATGGATGTTTCCCAGAGCTGGAAGGGCATCCGCTGCGTAAAACAAATGCTGGATAAGTTGGCGGTTCATTCCGCTGTGGCGACCCCGGATTAATAAAGGGACTAAGCCGAAAAGAAAATGAATGAATGAATATTATATTAAGACTGAAATGTTTTGAAAAAAATTTACATGAAAATTTGAAACATTATTTTGAATAAAGCTATTATAATCAAATAATAACATTAATACTTTGTCTAAAATACATGACATTTGGAATTTCCTAAAAACTGTTCTAAAAAAAATTTGATAATAAAAAATAATACTAATAATGTGACATGTAAATTAATAGGAACATTTTTGCTAAAATTCTGCTACACATTTAAGTTACAATGGCCACACCTGATCTTACATGTTAAAAAAAACTAGGTAATCGAAGTGATCTTTTAATTTATTCATTCATGCTTTATTAGCAAGTGCTTTACCATCAGACGCCATAATTGTTTCAGCAGCATACCCCAAGAGTACTTTGTAGCAAGCGAGCGTTTTATAGATGTCTATATACTGTATGTGTGAGTGTGAGTCTGCAGTATGGGAAAGGACAGAGCGATAAAGTGAGAGAAAGAGAAAAGCAGAGAGCAGTTATTCTTCCTATTTCCTCTGCACCAGCTTTGTGGTCTCTATAAGGAACAGATGTTCACAAGTTGATACTGTGCATCAACCCCCTCTTCTTGCTATCTTGAGTCCCAGCACTGCCAACTGCCTGAACACACAAACCCAAAGTCAGGGTTTAACTATCAGCACGCGCACCTGCGAGGGCACTTCCATGCACAGATGTGCGCCAGCAAATGAAAAAAACTCAACAATTTCTACAATTCACAACATCACACCGGCGAGGAGGTGAAAGAAAGAAAAGTCACAAATGAGATCTCTGCTCGAATTTTGCTGTCTCAATTGTTTCTCCTAAACAGCAGTGCATAGAATGGAGAGGAAATGGAGACCTTTGGTTACGTTTCCTGCTTCTCTGATTTCTCTTTCAGCGAAAGAGTCAAGCAAACGGTTCAGATTTGTCAAGATACCTGCATGAGAGTTAAAGTCAAAGATGTGAATGCAAATTTATACTCATTCATTTATTTTATTTTCCGTTTAGTCCCTTTATTAATCAGGGGCCGTCACAGCAAAATGAACCGTCAACTTACCTAACATATGTTTTACGCAGCAGATACCCTTCCAGCCGCAACTCAACACCGGGAAACACCCATACACTCTTGCACTCACACACATATATTACCAATTACCTACCACTACCATACAAAGGCCAATTTAGCTTATTCAGTTCACTTATACCGCATGTCTTTGGACTGTGGGGGAAGCCAGAGCACCCGGAGGAAGCCCACGCCAACACGGGGAGAAAATGCAAACTCCACACAGAAATGCCAACTAATCCATAGTTGTGAGGCGATCGAGCTACCCACTGCGCCACCGTGGTGCCCACAAATATATATTGTCAAATACTAACTTAATCTTTCGTAATATAAACAATTAACCTAATCAAATACTTTTCATTCAAAACTATCAATATTGATTGATTGATTGATTTTATTCTTCCTAATTTGTTCATTTATTAGCTATGATTCATCCAAAGATTCAAATTAAATTCATGAGCAAAAAAAGCTACAATAATGTGTAAAATACGTGCGACTAAAGCAACGTTTCCATCCAAAGAAAACAAAATCATGAAAGGAAAAAGGTGGCGATTTATTTTTGGGCTGACAATTAGTTGTTATTTTTGTTTTGTGGGAATTCAGGACCTTGTTTATCATGTGGATAAGTTAGTCAAGTTCATTGTTTTGGTAATTACCAGATTTCCAGTGTCCAAGTACTGTAATTAATTTGACTGGACAACTAAACAAATATTAGAAGTATTCTAATATTTTACTATTTAATACTTTTTCTCAGCTCCACACTCTAGTGAGACTTGAAGTCAACAGGAAATGATAGTAAAATAATTATGTGATAGTCCTTATGTATATTTGTGTTAATCCGTACACTCTAAAAAAAAAGGTTCTTCAGTGGTTCTTCAGAAGTTCTTTGCGATATTTGAGGTGCTATTTAGCACTTTTACTGTGTAAAGAACCTTTAAAGCACCATAAAGGTTCTTCAGTGGTTCTTCAGTGGTTCTTTAAGGTGGTCAGGGTGCTATATAGCACTTTTACTGTGTAAAGAACATTTAAAGCACCATAAAGGTTTTTAAGCGGTTCTTTGGGGTGTTCAAAGTGCTATATAGCACCAATACTACTGGTAAGCACTTGTTCTTATAGCTAATTCTCATAACTTTTATGCCGGTTTTATTTGCGGAAAGGGTAAAGTAACATTATGAGCACCTTAAAATATAGGTGCTATATAGCACCATTTGACAAAAGTACTATATAGCACCTATTTTTTTAAGGTGCTGTATAGCACCAAAAAAGGTTCCCCCCTCGTTACGACCAAAGAACCAGTTTTGGTGCTATTTAGCACCTTTTTTTTTTAGAGTGTATTATTAGTCTTTTTTAGATATTAGTATCAGTGTGTTAGGTTTAAGGATAACTATAAGCTAGTGTGCTCCAAAACAGTGACAAAATTCACATTTAGAAAATTCGTTCATTCATTCATTTTCATTTTTGGCTTAGTCCTTTTATTAATCTGGAGTCACCACAGCGGAATGAACTGCCAACTTATCCAGCATATGTTTTTCGCAGCGGATGCCCTTCCAGCTGCAACCCATCTCTGGGACACATCCATACACACTCATTCACTTTCATATACTACGGACAATTTGACCTACCCAATTCACCTATACCACATGTCTTTGGACTTGTGGGTGAAACCGGAGCACCCGGAGGAAACCCATGGGACCACGGGGAGAACATGTAAACTCCACACAGAAATGCCAACTGATCCAGCCAGGGCTCGAACCAGCGACCTTCTTGCTGTGAGGTGAACGTGCTACTCACTATGCCACCGTGGCCCAAAAGCCATTCCATGTGACCAGAAGTATAGAAAAGTCATTTCGAGAATTAAGTGAAGGTTATGATGTTTGATTAAAGATTCCAGGGGCAATTAAATTATTACAAAGTAATGAATTGCACAAATATTATAAATATATAAATAATCGGTTATAACAAGCAAGACTACATATAAAAATAAGAACTGCAGGTTTCAGTTCACACTAAAATTGTGGTAGTCTGTGAATGTGAAAGACAAGTTAGAGTGACGAGCTTTGACATTTTAACAGTCGTATTTAAACAAGAAATATGTTATGCTGCTGTATGTTACATTACAAAATGCAGTTCATTATCTCGCTCACTTTCTTTATCTCGCTTCCTGTCCTGTCTCTCATTCTCTCTCTCTCTCTGTCTGTCAGCATCGTGTCCCTGTTGCGAAATGACAACCTCTTCATGCTCATACATTTCATCACAGCATCTTCTTTTAATCTCTGCGATTCAGAGCGCCGATAACAATGAAGAAACTCGTCCGTGACACATCTGCTTCCGCAATGCTCCGTTCTCTCAGTGTAAAAGTGGATGACTCCATTCCTCGTCGCACTGCCCGCGGCCACCTTCTCATTAGATAAAGTCCCTCTCTGAGCGGCCGCGCTTAAAATAACTTTCATTTACTGCAGTCTGTAAAGGGTGACTCAACAGGGCCGCTGAATGCCGGAGCTTCAGTGGGAGAGGACAAAGGGAGAGGACAAAAGAGCTGTGTTTCTCTGGCAGCACCCCGTCTTATCTCTTTCCAGCACTCTGGATGGCTACTGCAGCCACAGGAAAGGATTTATAATGTGCAGGAAAAAAAGAAATCTCCCTTTTGCGAACACTTACCCATGCCTCCCCTTTCTTTCTTACTCTATTTCTGCCTCTGCAGAGACCTTCATTTCCATACGGACACAATAAAGCCAATCAGACGCGAGCATCTCTTCCACTCCATCAGATGCGGAGAGAAAGAAAGGACATTCTTAATGCCACTACAGGTGAAGGTCAATGTATGAAGGGTGCTGTTGGTACAGAGATAGCGGCTCATAATGGAGAGATCTGAAGCCGTCCGAGAAGTGATCACTCAGAAGGGTGTAGGGAAGCGCAGTGCTGTAGTCACATCAACAAAGAGCTAAATGAAGCTATGGAGGACCTGTCAGGAGCTGACATTGACAGGCTGTCTACAAACGGACCCCCCCGTGAGAGCACTGAGCTGTCAATCAAACTGCTGTCACGGCGATACGAATCCCATGCTGCACCTTCTGCTCCAGTTGCTGTAATTCTAGAAGGCCTGAAACAAACTTTGTGTAGCCGCAGCAGGTGTATGTTGTAATCGAAGTCAACAGGTGTGTAATCACAGTATCAATGTGCATCCTTCTTGTTTTGTTAAAACCCATGTTGGCCAAATGTTTGACCCAGCATGATGGGTTGTTTTGTTATAGTCATAAAGGGCCAGAAATAGGGCTGGGCAATATGACAAAAATATCTCATTTCACAATATAAGTGATCTTATATGATCACCATATACCTGTTCTAGGTGGCACGGTGGCTCAGTGGTTAGCACTGTTGCTTTAGAGCAAGAAGGTCGCTGGTTTGAGTCCCGGCTAGACCAGTTGGCATTTCTGTGTAGAGTTTGTTCTCTGTACACATGGGTTTCCTCCGAGTGCTCCAGTTTGCCCAACAGTCCAAAGACATGCAATATAAGTGGATTGAATAGGCGAAATTGTATAGTGTGAATAGGTGTGTATGGGTGTTTCCCAGTACTGGATTGCAGTTGGAAGGGCTTCCGCTGTGTAAAACACATGCTGGATAAGTCGGTGGTTCATTCCGCTTTGGCGACCCCTGATGAATAAAGGGACTAAGCTAAAGGAAAATGAATGAATGTATGAGTGTGCGTGTGTGCGACTGAGTGTGTTTTCCAGTACTGGGTTGTGGCTGGAAGAGCATCCGCTGTTAAAAACATATGCTGGAATAGTTGGTGGTTCATTTAACTGTGGCGACCTCTGAAATAGAGACTAAGCCGAAGGAAAATTAATGAATGAATACCTGTTCTGAGATTCACCTATGCTAAGCTAAGCTAAAAGTGTTCCAGCAAGACCCAGACCCGGAGATTGGCTGAATGCTTTCAAAATTGTTAAAACTAGCAGTTTAACTCTAGGGGAGAATTAAATGAAATCATTCATTTTAAGAGCCAGTTTGCCTTAGTCAGTAAAATATGGTGTCAGAAATCCAAGTTGATTTGATCAATTAATTTTAAATTTACAATGACTGGTAAGTGGAATCCCTGCATTTTTAGAATGTACTATGCCATTCATTTCTATACTTAATGTAGTCAAAGTATTACCTTTATATGATAGTCTTACTCAGGAAGTCTTTTCAATTTAAGACCAGAACAGAAAACTCAACACTGAAGTGCTTGTTGTAGAAAACTTATGTAGAGCCTTTCAAGCTTAACCCATCTATTCTTTTTAACCTCTTCAATTTAGTTTCAGCTGCACCACAAGATGGATGCATAGCAGGAGAGTATAAGAAGCAGTATGTGTGGCCATAGAAGGACCTGACAGACAGGGCTATAACTCCCCAGCAGGGAAGAGAGCCATAAACACTACATCAAGACCCAGGACAACCAGTCATCCATCTCTCAGACAACCAGGAGCCCGTCCTGTAGAAGATAGCACTCTATACTGACTCAGGCAGATACATAAAGAAGGCGGGCATGTGTTAAAGAAGGTTGCTGGTTCGAGCCCCGGCTGGGTCAGTTGGCATTTCTGTGTGGAGTTTGCATGTTCTCCCTGTGGTTGCGTGGGTTTCCTCCGGGTGCTCCGGCTTCCCCCACAAGTCCAGAGACATGTGGTATAGGTGAATTGGGTAGGCTAAATTGTCCGTAGTGTATGAGTGTGAATGGGAGTGTATGGATGTTTCCCAGAGATGGGTTGCAGCTGGAAGTTGGCAGTTTAATTCCACTGTGGCAACCCCAGATTAATAAAGGGACTAAGCCAAAAAGAAAATGAATGAATGAATGAATGATTTACTAAATATTTTGAAGGTAAGTGGTTGCTAGCAATTTATGTGGGCTGAATTTAAACAAACAAATTAAGATGACCGTTATTAAATTTAATTTGTTTAAATTCAGCCCACATAAATTGCTAGCAACCACTTACTGTAAATCCATTCTTTCATTCATTTTCCTTTAGCTTAGTCTCTATTTCAGAGGTCACCACAGCGGAATGAACCGCCAACTATTCCAGCATATGTTTTACGCAGTAGACAACCCAGTACTAAGAAGCACCCATACACTCATTCACACACAAACTTGTACACTATGGCCAATTTAGTTTATTCAATTCACCTGTACCAAGCGTCTTTGGACTCTGGGGCAAAAACTGGCCCAGCCAGGATTTAAACCAGCAACCTTCTTGCTGTGAGGTGACAGTGCTAACCACTGTGTGATCTGTAGTAAATCCAATATTTATTTATTTTTTAGTGTATGATTGATTGTAGATTTTGATGATTTTAATCAATATTTTTGTACCTTGTTTAACTGTAAACATCTAGTGCAGGGGTCACCAAACTTGTTCCTGGAGGGCCGGTGTTCTGCAGATTTTAGCTCCATCCCTAATCAAACACACCTGAACAAGCTCATCAAGGTCTTACTAGGTGCAATTGAAACATGCAGCCACGTGTGTTGAGCCAAGTTGGAGCTAAACCCTGCAGATACACCAGCCCTCTTAAACCAAGAATGGTGACCACCGATGGTAACATTAGTAAATTACTTTCAATAAATAATATATAAAATATGTTAGGTGAGACCAGGGATGAAAGTAACTCTTTTTTTGATTTGAGGATCTGTAACTTAGTGAAAGTTTTTCCTAGATCTCTCAAATTTTGATACATTGTAGCCACATCTGTCTGCTATAAATATAACACACTAAAACTGGCTCTAAAAGCACAGATTACGTGAGAATACAAAGAGTTCTGATATCATTAACCGTGTATAACACTAGCTTGGGAATAAATTCATTCATTTGTTCATTTTCATTTTGGCTTAGTCGTTTTATTAATTTGGAGTCGCCACATCGGAATGAACCGCCAACTTATCCAGCATATGTTTTACGCAGCGGATGCCCTTCCAGCTGCAACCCATCTCTGGGAAACATCCATACACACTCATTCACACTCATACACTACGGACTATTTAGCCTACCCAATTCCATGCAAACTAGAACATGCAAACTCCACACAGAAATGCGCCACCGTGGTGCCCTTGGGGGTAAATGTAACCGGTAAATTGGTCAATTTCTTTAGAAATCTCAGATTAACACCATTACAGTTTGATATATGCATGTCTGTTTGCGTTTGTATATAGTACTTTTCGTGTAACATTAAACTTAACAGTGTGACAAATTGCAGTGCATGTCAGCGTGAGTGCATATAGTGTGCATTTCAAAAGGGTTCAGTCAGTTTAACATTTCTGGCAAATGTAGATGCTGGCCCTGGGTTGCAGGCTTTCTGGGCCAATTTGTAACATCTGACAGATTTCTGCAATGACAGCCCTGTCTGTCCTTTGCCTTTACTGCCTAGGCTTGCTACAAAGAAATAGAAATGTGCCAAAAATAAATAAATGTAAAAACGGTTGGGCCATACAGAGATGTAATAAACACCCCAAAAACCATCCCATAGCATACATTCCTTTTTAGCATGGGGGTTTTGAAATAGCATGAGTGCCAAGCATCAAATTAAAGTAGGGAGAGAATGCTACTTTGGATTATGCAAGCCTCACAGCAAGAAGGTCGCTGGTTCGAGTCCCGGCTGGGTCAGTAGGCATTTCTGTTTGGAGTTTGCATGTTTTCCCTTTGTTCATTGTGGGTTTCCTCCAGATACCCCAGTCCAAAGACATAAAGACACATTGCTTCTCCCCGTATGTTGTTTTTAAATGCTCAAACTTGTTACAACTAATATACTGTATAATATAATAATATACCTGTTTAAATGTTTTTTTTTAATGTTCTGTAATTTTGATCTGCACTGTACATCTTTTAGTAGACACTTTCAGCCAAAGTGACTTGCAATTGAGGAATACAAAATACACTCACCATCCACTTTATTAGGTACATCTTACTAGTTCAAGTTTGGACCCCATTTTCCAGTCATATCGACATGCGGTACATGTGAATTGAATAAGTAAAGTTTATTTAACTAATTTCAAGAGTATCACGTGCAGACGATTGTTTCGGCTGGTAACGCATTAACAGCAAGAACGTCACTGGTAGTCCTTACCAAGCCAGCTGACGTTTCTGTGTGGAGTTTACACGTTCTCCCCGTGCTCACGTGGGTTTCCTCCGGGTTCCTCAGTTTCCTCCCACCGTCCAAAAACATGCAACTTAACTTAATTGACTTATCCAAATCGGCACCATAGACATGCTCCTGGTAAGTAGTTATCTTTTCATAGCAATCACTATCTGTTCATTAGCTACCCGCAGGGGAGTTCTCGAGATCTACAGTACCTAAGCTCAAACTCTCCTCTCGCCTTGCAAACGGGAGGGAGCTCCGGGCTCGAGAATCTTATGAGCTCAGGGCTCTCTCCAGGGACAGCATGCCAAACAAGCTTTATAATCAATCATCAGCTAAATGTGAACACTTGAAACTAAATTGGCCGTAGTGTATGTGTGTGAATGAGTGTGTATGGATTTTTCCATTACTGGGTTGCAGCTGGAAGAGCATCCACTGTGTAAAACGAGACTAAGCCGAAGGAAAATGAATGAATGAAGTTTTTGAGGGGAAAATCTGTTATTTTGTTAATAAACTTCTCAGTCTTACTCATAAAGACGCATTGCTTCTCCCCGTATGTTGTTTTTGAATGGTCAAACTTGTTACAACTAATATACTGTGTATATAATAATATACCTGAAGTGGACATTAGAGAAGATCCCATAATTTCCCAAATTTTAGTGGGAGTATAACAAAATAAGCATGTTTCATGAGTTAAGTGTATTCTGAGACACTATATTTAAAAAAATTCAGTGATACATTTGAAGGAAAAAAAACACTGATCAAAATATAACGCTTTCGAATATCTCTCAGTCATTGATGTTGGTCCGGAAGATTATCTTACAAATCCAATTTAACTGACAGCTGATCTTATCTTATAAACCTATCTTTGCTGGAAAATAATTTATTGTAACCTTCAGAAATAAATACTCTTTCTTAGAGCTACAATCATTGCTATGCTCTATTTTTTATCAGTGTGTTACTATGTTATCAAGTTATCCTGCTAGAAGTAGCCATCAGAAGATAGGTACACTGTGGTCATTAGGGATGGACATGGTCAGCAACTATACTCATGTAGGCTGTGGTGTTGACACGATGCCCAACTGATACTAATGGGCCCAAAGTGTGCCAAGAAAATATCTCCCACACCATTACACCACCACCAGCAACCTGAACTGTTGATTCAGCAGTATGGATCTATGCTTTCATGTTGTTGATATCAAATTCTGACCCTACCATCTGAATGTCGCAGCAGAAATCGAGACTCATCAGAGCAGGCAACGTTTTTTCCAATTTTCTCTTGACCAATTTTGGTGAGCCTGTGCAAATTGTAGCCTCAGTTTTCTGTTCTTAGCTGACAGGATTGGCACCCGCTGTAGCCCATCCGCCTCACGGTTAGACATGTTGGGCTTTCAGAGATGCTCTTCTGCAAACCTCAGTTGTAATGAGTGGTTATTTGAGTTACTGTTGCCTTCCTATCAGCTAGAACCAGTCTGACCATTCTCCTCTGACCTCTGGCATCAACAAAGCATTTGCACCCAGGCTGGATACTGACGTTCATTGGATATATTCGCTTTTTCGGATCATTCTCTGTAAACCCTAGAGATGGTTGTGTGTGAAAATCCAAGTACAACAGCAGTTTCTGAAATACTCAAACCCGCCTGTCTGGCACCAAAAAACAAGCCACGTTTAAAGTCACTTAAATCACTTTTCTTTCCTATTCTGATGCACAGTTTAAACTGCAGCAGATCGTCTTGACCATGTCTACATGCCTAAATGCATTGAGTTACTGCCATGTGATTGGCTGATTAGACATTTGCGTTAACGCATAAAGTGGCCAGTGGGTGTAAGCGATTTATCACAAACAGAAAAATAAACACAAAACTTCAGTGCAACATTACTGAACATTGTAATATCATTGTGCTGTTCCTCCTCAGGTTTGATTGCACATCATGAAATTCCACCCAGTGCAGTGACAAAACATTTCAAATGTGTTATTTTCCATTCAGCTTCTTTAAATATGTTCTCTTAATCATATTACAGTCATCAGGTATTACTAACACTCTAACCATCTGTTTTATCACAAAGTTGGTGTGCACTTTTCAGGCAGGTGGCTGTTTTCCAGTACCTTAATGTTGTTTTTGTTTGGGGTCAATTTGAGACAGACAAAAACAAACTGTAGAAAAATATAACTAAATCAAGTATATAATTGACAGGAGTAAACTGCTACGGCATGAACACTAGGCTAATCGGAAAAAAAATAGCACATGAAAATTCATTAGTCATGTTTCAGATATAGCATCATCCCCAAATAGAAAAGAGATTAAGATCAAGAGGTCAGAATGAATGCTAAAAGAAAAAAAAATACACCTACAGTACTCAGATATACATCAATAATAGTGAATTATTTGGACAATCAGTGATCAAAGGAAAGGCTTAACAATAATGCAAAAAAATGATAAAGTGACACCCTCTTTATAATTAATTATGATCTTTCGGATTACATTATTGTATATTATTTATTATATTGTATATTATATATTTTATTGTAATAAAATAACCTCAGTGTGTTTAATGTAGCCATTGTTTTCAACAAACATGAAAAGCGATCACATTCTCAAAGATGTTTAGCACTACAGAGGCAGTCATTTAAATTTTGCAACATTGTTCAAATAAAGCCTATATAACTGAAGTACGCTAGCTTTTACAAAATGTGACTATATTTAATTAAAACTAAGACTATATTTGTAATTAAAATCACAAAAACACAAGAGTTCTAAGTATTTCTACTTTATATAACCATAACGATCAAGTTGACCACATCCATTTCAATGTCTTTTAAATATGTTTGTCCCTATTGCCTAGCAATATTCTGCAAATAAAACAATAGTTTCTAACGGCAAAAACACACCTTTACTTCAGATATGTCTTTCAAAAACCATTTTCATTGCGAATTAACATGTTTTACTTTTTTTACTTTTTTGGCATGACTTTTTTGCACCTTCGAGGGTGGTTTACTGTAGTAACTCATAAACATTTATAGGCTGTCAAAAAATGGCCTTTTTAGGGTAATGACTTCATAAAATACAATAACACACATTCAATACAATTCTAAAATATCAATAGAGGCTTTAAATGTGAACATTTAAAATGTTATTCTGTTCAGTCTTATATGAGAGAACAGAATGACTGCTATGGCCATTCAAGTACTTTGAGAGTTCTAGTAGTTCCAGTGTTAAGGTCTGGGCCATTAGCTACCACATGTTTCAATACACCAATTATTATTTGCCCATTTTGAAAGAAACACATTAAAAATGCTTAATGGAAATGCAGAATGCACATAAAAGTTGAAAATGCTCATTTATCCAATAAGAAGTGCATAATGGAAATACATTTAGTGAATAAATTTCAGCATGCATATCAAAATAAGTAATGCGATTATGTTATGATTATTTTATGACAAAAAAAAAGGCATGACTGGCAGCATAAACCAGAGGATTGACTACATTGTAAAACACCTGAAATCATTTGATCATTCTAAAAGTCCTTAGTCAAAGTCCGTTATCAAAGTGGTTCAGTATTATAACCTGTTAACTATCTAAAGAGTGGTCTCACACCTCTAAAACCATTCAACGAACTGTCAAAGGGAATAGAGCAGAATAATTAGGGAAAAGCACACAAGGTACAGGTGAACATAGTTATACAAACAATGACCAAACAAGAGGGTGTGGCAAGGGAAAACAAGGAGGCAGGACAAGGATAGCACATGGCCAACACAAACAAAAACAAAGCCATGACAGAAACATTAAACAAAGACATCTGTGGCAGGGCTATATATAGACACAAGTAGTTTATAATATAAGAAAAAAAGGCCCACATTGGTTTCTCCTACTGCGATTGGAAATGGAAAATTCCATTTTCCTTAATGTTATTTGGTGCCCGTTTATCAGGAAGTGACGATTTGGTTCTCTCTCTCTCTCTTTTTTTTATGTTTTATGTGCTAGTCCAGGTTTTCACATCTTTGGAGAGAAACATAGCAATTTAAGTCCCTAATAACGATTGTTGGGACATTTTGGTGTCTCCAACCTATATGTTGATTCAGGTTTTTCATGGACTTGACTTGTCACCATTTCTAACAATCTGTTGTTTTTACAACCAGTGCTTTAATGTTTTGCATAGTCCATAGTCAATATGTCTGTTTGTTGTGACAACTAACTAGCCTTGGGCTACTCCCATCAGTGTTGCCAACTCCCAACAGTGTTTTGTGGCAAAAGCCTGCTTACAAAATGTTGCCATAGATGACATCATACTGGCAAGTTTTGAAAACTAGATAAACCCTGTCCAAGAAGTCACTAGATTTGATGCTAAGTGATTTTATGGGGGGTGGCAGCAATTGTGATAAAGTTGTTATGCTAGTCTTTTTACAGATATTACAATATAGGGGACACACAGTATGTATGATTAGGTATTATTTGTCAAGGTTTACAAATAAGCACTTGATATTTAAGGGCAATTTTATACATTTCTAGAGATCGCGAATTATGTAGCCAGAGGAACGTATGCATTTCCTCTTTAATATAAATGCTACGGGACTGTATGGTGCCATTCCTTTTCTTGCTTACCAGCTGACTGCTTACCTCCATATGGATGGCTTTTCCACTGTTACCAGCTTGTCCAGTGGCTCGTTGAGTATGCTGAAGAATTTGAGATGCAAGTTGTTGATCATGTCGATGGGGTTCGAGTTGTTGTTGTTGATCATGTCGATGGGGTTCGAGTTCAGTGAAATATGGTTCCAGAAAGCAGGTAAGACAAAAACAAAAGCCAAAAAAATTAAATAAAGAAGTAAGTAACTGGGTGAGAACATGGTAAAATCTGAAAACATGGTAAAAATCAGGCTGTAGTGAGAGCTTTTCTTTTTCTGGAATGCTTTTGAAAACACTATTGGTTGGGTTTAGGAAAAGGGGGGGTGGGGAACCAGTCGGTCAGTTGACAGAAGTCTCTGGAGGATTTACAAGAGAACAGCAGGCGCAAATGACACTCGCAAGAGAAATTTAACATCTCAAAAAGTGTACACAGCGGCCTCTGGGAGACTCGAGAAAACTAAAACTGCACGAAAAAATGTAGCTCCTGGAATGTATTTGGCGCAGAAATGTATATAGGGGTATGTAATCAGAACGATGGGATGCAGATATGACATGCATGCAATGACTCTCAAGACATCGCTATGTTCTGTGTAAATTGAAAGATGGACTTAGGTAACTCTAAATATTTTTTACAGCTCATTAGACATGATGCGCCATGGAAAACCACTTCTCTCAGGAGGAACGTTCATATACAAAACACGGCAGTGAGGCAGCAAGACAAAACTACCTTGGTTTGGGGCAGAGTGTGGATGTGCACACAGGAAACAGATCCCATCATATCATATTTGATCAGTTTGAGATGTTTGCCCTTGCGAGAGCAGCAAAGACTGACACATTGGTAAATGTATCCAAATTGCATTTAGCCGTTGTAAAATCGTCAGTGTCTGAGCAGATGTTGCATTTCCATATAGCATCATTGACCAGATATCAGTGCCATGGATTATGCATTTTGGGTTATTGAGTCATAGAAGATTTATTTAATATCTAGAGTATGTTGTGTGTATTAGCTGTAATGAGAGAAACAGTGCAAGGATATCTCAAGGCTGAAAGTTTTGATCTAGTCAACTGTTCAATTCCATTGACATTAACTTACTTCACAAACATACACTACACACCTCACACCTGCTTTTTCTCACATGCATCCCATAAGCCCAAAAAGTCTTCATAACCCATTTTGCATCCGCAATGTGACTTATTTACTTTTATTCCATGGTCTGGTGAAATACTTGATTCTGATTGGCTGGAGGGTGTGGTATATTTCGTTGAAACGCACAGGTAGTTCCAGTCAGTTTTGATCACAGTTCGAAATAAATGCGCTTCTCCCAAAAGTTTGCAGTTACTATAGCAACTGGCATGTGCTATGCATGAAACCAACGAGGGCTTGTAATGGCGGACGGGAAATCCTCAAAATTAGGAAAATACTCATAAACTATGCTCCGAATTCAAGTTTTGAGAGTTTTTGAAGCGAGAATATAGTTATTTTAAAGTCAAATCGGCCGTTTGTGTGTATGAAAAGCGCGTCTTTAAAAATTTTGAAAGCTCCAGGCGGTCAGCGGCAGCTCAGCGAACGGCTCCCCCCAGAGGGAAGCTTCATGTCGGCCAGACCATCAAGACCCACGGCTGGATCTAATCTCCTGCATCTCTGTTGTTAAAACGGGATATATAATTAACCTTTGCTGTATCTAACGGTCAGTCTCTGGACATTTGAACCTATAATTTGTTCTGAGGTGTTTTTGACCGATCGCAAGTAAGTTTCATAATTAATTTATGACCGTAAATATCGCACTGATCCTGCGTGTTTGGCTGATTGCTTTTGTTTTAAAGAAGATAAATAAAGCAGAATGTTCTCCGACCTGTCCTGACATTTTTTTTCATTATGCAAACTTTACCTATATTTAACTGCAGATATTTCTGACACGTATTTATTTGATATGGCACCTTTTATACGATTTGTATGTTTATTATGAAATATAAATCGCGGAAATTCCGCTATACTGTACAGTAGGTATGCCAGGTATGTAAAGGTAATGTTCAGGGGGGAAAAAAGCTATTATACAGATCCTCCCTCGTCACAGAAGTGGTAGAAAGACAAAAGAAACATGTGACTGGGGACTCGAAACACACTCCAGGTAAAATTAAATAAATAAAGCAGAATGTTCTCCTACTTTACCCGATATGTGTTTCTTTTCCTAAATTTCCCACCATATTTAACAGCAGCGATTTCTAAAAATTGGCCCTGGCTGCTTTCTCTTCATAATACGTATTCCTTAAGCGTATTTAATTGATATGGTTTTTTTATTAGTATAATATTAATATTGTATGTTCATTATGAAATGTAAATCATAGCTCAGCTTTCGCAGTATTAATGTTAAGAGATAAACAAACAGATCCTCCCTCATCCCCTCAGCATGCAGATGCGCTCTCTCTCTCTCTGTCTGCCTGTCAGTCTGTCACAGTTGATTCAGTGGAGGGACTAGAAAATCTAACAATTAAAAACGGACAAAAATTCGGACAAATATTGCCCTGTAAAGAGAAAAACTAGGTTAAATATAGGCCTATCTTGGCAACAGACCCTGGAATAAGCGGGATAATCAACGG